>PVHY01000788.1:122105-194884 GCA_004024945.1 Uropsilus gracilis | reverse complement strand
CACTAATATATGGGATATAGTGAAAAAAAAAATAAAATAAATAAAAGCCTTGAAGAAAGTCAAAACAAACGAAGCACCAAAATGAAGCGCACAACTATGAACAGGAGGGAAAGGGGGGGAAGGGAGGGGAGGGAGGGGGGGAGGCAAACCCTTGAGATTACAAAGTTGTGAAATTTATATATAAATAAAGAAAAAAAATAAATAAAAAAAAATAAAAAAGATTAGCAACAGCAAAAAAAAAAACAAAAAAACAAAAAACAAATATAAAGTACTTAGCAGAACACCATTTATCTGAGAAGTACTAAATACAATAAGCTATTTTATATGTACTTCTAAAGATATTTTGGAATATATGTCATGTCTTCCTAGAGTAATATCCATGAATTATTTAACTCATAATTTTTATGTCCAATGATCATGCAAACACAAATACAAAGATCTTGTACCTTTTTTTTTCCTTTTAGAGAAATGGGGATATTTTCTGAAGGAACATTAAGTAAGAGTGCTAAAGAAATACTAATACTAGCTTAATAGCAATAACAAAATGATGACAATGATGAGGAAGTATTTGCAGTCTGAGTTCTCACAGAAGCATTTTGAAATGAACAGATAGATATTGGAAATGAACAATATATAGTATATTGGTACTCAGCTACCATGAACATTTTATTTAATAATATGACTATGAGAATGTGAGAATTAAAGATAAAATGATATGGCAAAATTATGAGGTTAGCCAGAAAATAAGATTTCCACCTAAATTCTGTGATCCTTTACCCACTTTTATTCTTCCAATTTTGATGTTACCTGAAATTTCTTTCTCTCAGTATATTAGCAGAATATAAAAATATAAACATCAGGATTAGTCAGAAATACCATGCAAACTTTGAGAATGTGTATAAAATTTGGAATATATATCTGCCCAAAAGGAACATCAGAGAGGTACAGTATATGGAAGCCAGAGTGAGTGTAAGAGAATGTGAGCGAGAGAGAGATATGGGGGAGGAGAAAGAGCGAGGTCAGCAGTACAAACTGCCACCCTGTAGTGAAGTTACAACAGTATAATCGAAGAATACTTGACAATTTTCCCCTCATTCCTGTTATTTTCTTCCTACTAAAGGGAATTGGGGGACTCTAATTGTCTATTTTCCTTTATTACTTTTCTCCCTCTCCCTAGGAAATCAAAGTAATTTATCTGATTAATAAATTTGCAGAGAATAAATGCATGCATACATGATCTGAATTCACCATTTTTCCTCTTTGGAAAAACACCTGTCCACTGAGAGACTACAATCACATTTCTCCCTCCTGCTATCATCCTGCTCTCCCCCAAAGCATCCAAGCAGGAGGCAAAATTTGAAGGGCAAGAGTAAACCAGGTTAGATGATTAAGCAAGGGCCCTAGGTGACGTAATTCAGATAAAGGAACAGACTATGGTGGGAGTGAGTCTAGTCTCCTGTGACAGGGTAATGCTATATTTAAATGCATGTTTGGTATTTTGAAGCTCAGGATATTTGTTTTATTGCTATACATTTACTATATTGTTCTTTCTCCAAAACATTCTGCTCAATATTATTACTTGTCAAGTTCTGTACAAAAGCTAAATTGTCTATAAAGTTGTTCTAAATCCCAAACATCAGCATTAACCTATATGCCAGTCCCAAAGTCTTAACACTTCAAATGACTCATCTACAGAGCTCTTAATTCAATCTTCTTTCTACTAATTTATTTATGCACCTTAAAAAACTTCCTATGTACAGGAAAGAACTTCCACAATTAAGAGAAGCTGCCATAATCTGCTTTAAATGCTACTCAAAACCCCTGGCAAACATCTGTTCATTTTAAAGTCATTTTATTTCTAAAAGCTGGCCTTGTATAACAATAACATATACAACAACAACAAGAATTTAGGATACAATAATTATACATAACTTACCATTTTTTAACACAACTTTTTGTTTATCAAGATTTAATGCCATATATGCATAAAGAGTAAGAATGCAGTTTTCCGATGTTGCAATAACTGGAAGTGAAAACCTAAAAGAAAACAAGGCATTTAAGAAAATGAATATTCAGACAGTAAATACAATAAAAACTGTTTGTCTCCAGGATGCTTTTAATGATCAAAGTATGAATTATTCCACATTTTTCTTTCTACCTAACTTGCTTTTCTTAACCACCTACTGTATATATTTGAATGGTTTAAGAATACTTCCAAGATGTTTAACAGATTGTAAATTTCATTGTCAAGTGTGCTCTATAACACAGCTTGTAATTATGCAAGTTCACAGATTCAGGTAATTTCAAAGTGAAGTAACTCACATAATTCTTTAGATTCCCTGACAAATGATTTCAGAATAACATCATTAGGGAGACATTACCAGGTTGACACTAATGACTCAGTGGTAAGCCACTTCATACACAGAGTTGTCATTTCTGATATTCTGTCTCAGAGCAGTGTAGAACAAAATCTACAATCAGATCTCCATTACTTTGCTTCAAACATTTAATCAGTCTTCAGATCCTCAACATTCAGAACATCCAAGGATTCTTTCAATGGTAAAGCTTCCAAATATTTCACATATGATCCAACTTCTATAGATGATCTTTTGTTTCAAGTTTACCCTTCTTTAAATGTATTGAAAACTGCAAGTAATACTGCAAAAGCTATTCAACCAAAAGATCACGATTACCTTTCACCTGCATGCTCATGAATGGACTGTGAAACTGTCTTACTATTTCTATCAGACATGAAACACTCTCAGATTATATTGGGACTATGTAATTTATGTGACAGCACAGTCCTTACATAAGTGACCTTATAATAGAAGTACTATATCTAATACCCATACTACTATATTGTCCTGTTGGTTTGGTTCTGTAGTATAGTACATCAAGACAATTTCATTCTTGAACCAGTCGTCTATCATATTAGCTCTTCTATCTTACTTGATAATAGCTTGGTAAATTAACTGATCTTCATTTCATTTCTACATACAATATTTTCCCATAAGAAATGCATTATGTGGCCCATATCCAAAGAAAGAGCAACAAGAATTGCTGGCGAGGATGTGGAAAGAAATGAACACTACTACACTGCTAGTGGGAATGTAAAGTAGTCCAGCCACTATGGAAAGCTGTGTGGAGGACCCTCAAATTAATGAAAATGGAACTACCATTTGACCCAGCAATTGCTCTCTTGGGAATCTATCCAAAGAGACCTCAATGTGGGTACAAAGGGACACCTGTGCTCGGATGTTTATTGCAGCACAATTTATAATTGCAAGGTCATGGAAGCAACCTAAATGCCCCAAAACAAATGACTGGATGAAAAAAATGTTGTATATATACGCGATGGGATGTTACTCATCAATTAAAAATGACAAATTCGACGATTTTATAACAAAATGGATATCTAAGTGAAGAAATCATATTAGCAGAAACAAGTCATAAAGAAAAAGACAGAAACCAAATGGTCTCACTAATATATGGGATATAGTGAAAAAATAAACAAAAGACTTGAGGAAAAGTCAAAACAAGCTAAGCACCAAACTGAAGTGCACAACTCTGAGCAGGAGGGAAGGGGGGGGGCAGAATGGAAGGGAGGGTGGGGAGGTAAACCCCTGGGATTACAATGTTGTGAAATTTATATATAAATTAAAAAAAAGAAATGCATTATGTTTTTCTCTTTATCAATTACCTTGTAGTGAAACATTATGCAATATGCACATATTCAACATTTTCTTGTTTAACCAACTCTAATCATTTTATTATCCTAAACATATTTATCAGATTGCCCTGCTCAGAATTAAATTGAAATTCTATAATATTTTTCCCAATGATGTCCTTCTTAAAATGAGGTTTAATATTCCTTGAAAGCATGAATCATTAGTTCTATCAAAGAATATTAAATTTTAAAATTTAATTTTAGTATTACATCACTACTGCTACATATTTTGTATTAGGCTACATATACATAGTGATGAATCAAAATTCCATTATGTGATCAACTATGTTTAATACCTTTTAAATTAAATAATGTAGTTTATTCACAGATACCATCATCATGGCTATCTTGTAATTTTTAAAAAAGATTCCTTTTAACAGTGATTACAAGAGGAAGAAAAAAAGATGACTTTAGCAAATGCAGTAGTCTACCCTATTTTCCTTATCCCCTAGGAAAGTTTCCTTTCTCAGTCCTGGGGCTCCTATCCTCTGGGAGGGAATGGTGTAACCCTGACCTTCTTTAGGGAACTACTCTTGGGTCACTGGGGCTACTGAAAATCACAACTCCCTGGGAGTTTATGGTCCTGAGGACAATCTGGTGGTCAATGTCTGTGTGGAGTAGAAGTCTGAAAGTTCAGCTTCATTGTTTCCAATAGGATGAAAATTTGAGTAATTTGATCTCCAGAGAACTCTATGGGATTAAGTTGAGACTGGGACTTTGACTTAAATTTCACCTGACTGATTCCCTCTTCTGCCCACTACCCCAACTTACTACTTGATTTTTTCCTGGGAGCACTAACTTAATGAATCACATGTCCATGAATCTTCATCTAAAAGATAGCTTTTATAATCAGCAACACACATCTAACTTTAGAATATTTTCTCATCTATAAATGAAGCCCTACATACATTAGCAGTTACTCCCCATTTTCTCTTTCTTTGAGACACCAGAAATCACATCTACTTTCTGAGAATTTGCCTATTCTAGACACTTAATAATTATTAATTACAATTCAGGATAAGAAATAAGTCATCTGTGGACAAAATGTTTAGTCCATGTGAACATCTTTTCCTCACTAACCTTTATCCAGTACATATGAAAAGTATGCTACATGTTTCATATGTTTAAAGTCTTCTAGAAGGCTCTCAAGGTTGATAATTACTGAGCTAGGTGCCCAAACTGAAAAGCACAGCATAAGCCAGTATTTATGATAGAGTGATCCTGATTCTGTCAATGTTTAGTACAATTCACTAATGAAACCATGTGCAACTGGGCTTTTCTTTGTAGGGATGGTTTCAAAAATAATCATTCAGTATTTTTATTTGCTATAAGAATGCTCAGACTTGCTATTTTTCCTTCAATTTTGATACTTTTCATCTAGGAAATTGCTGGTTTCACCTAAGTTATCAAATCTGTTGCTATACAACTAATTATTCCCATTTTCGGCTTAATTTGCATTTAATTTGCCTCTTTTTCTAGTTGAAGGAGGTTAGATATTGGTGTGAAATCTTTTTACCGTTTCTGATATAGGCACTTCAATTTCACTATAAAACACTGATTCAGCTTAATTACATACATTTTTATATGCTAAGTTTTCATTTTCTTTCAGCTCAAAGTACTTTCTAATTTAGCTATTCCTTCCTTGACCCACTGTTATTTAGAAGTATGTAATTTAATTTTGACACATTTGTGAAATTCTCAAATTTCCTTCTGTTGATTTTTAATTTAACTTTGTTGTGTTAGAGACCATATTTTCTATAATTTCAGTCATTTTTAAGATATATAGACTTTGTTTATAATCCATCATAAAATTATCCTGGAGAATTTCCAAATGTGCTTGAAATGTGATCTGCTGCTATTAGGTAATATTTCCAAGGATGTATATATTAAGACTACTTGATGACAGTATTCTTCATGTCTTCTGTATCCTTATAGATTTCCTAGCTGGATATTCACTCTATTATCAGCAGTGGGATATTGAAATCTCTATTATTTTTTATTATCTATTAAGTATATATTTGAAATATGTTTCTACAACTAATAATATAACTATTGTATTTTTAGCCACTAACTGCATGGTAAAGATTTTTCCATCCTTTAATTTCAACATATCCATAACTCTGAATCTAAAGCATGTATTTGTAAATAGCATAATCATGTGATTTTTTTTTATCAACTGACAATTTGTTTTTTGACTGGGTTATTCCATTTAAGTATACTGTTATTACTGAAGTTTTGAGTTACATTCACCATTTGTTTTGACTATGCTTCATTTATGTATTTCTTCTTTATTACATTTTTCCATATTGAGTCAATTCTCTCTACTATACCATGTTACTTCCTCAATGGTGTTTAGTTGGATTTTTTGGTACTATCTACTCAGGAGCTCTCAGATTTAAAATATGCATCCAAGCTTAGCATCTACTCCAGATTTATATACTAACTTAATTCTAATATGTTATAAAATATCATTCCATTCCTTTTCTTTATTATCACATAAAATTATATCTGTATAGTAAAAAAAAAAAACAGTATACTGTTATATTTGTTATTTTAAATAATCTTATCTCTCTAAAGATGTTAAGGGGCAAAACAAAAAAAATCTGTTCATAAACTGTCTTTTTTAAATATAATTTTATTTCTTTAAAGGTGGTAAGAGGATAAACAAAAAATCTATACTTTTTTTGGACATTATATTCCAATACCATTTGTGGGTCTCATCTTTTCTTCCTCAGGCTTCAATTTACTACACAGTGTCACTTCCTTACTCCAAATCGTTACTGCCCTGATTTGTGATGTCATTTATAAAATATCTGTGTATGCTAGTAGCCCAACTACATAACTTTATATGATAGAATGGTGATAAAATCCCAGAGTTTCTGATTAATTTTTTGAAAGAATCAAATCTGGCTCAAGTTTCATGATCAGAAAGTAACTTACACTCATTTTCATTTCAATTTTCTCATGAAGCTGTTTTGTATGGTTGCATTCATTTCTGTTACTACAAAAAATAATATACTTATGACAAAAAGCTGCATCTAGATTACACAAAGAACAGGATTCCTATAGTGTCACTGGAATCATTTGGAGCTTTACTAAATCCTTGACCATCATTTTTAAAAAAATTGCAATTTTCTTTAACCAAATGAAACTACCATTATTTAAAATTTTTAATTTACTGGAAATTTCAAAAAGCTTAACCTATAGATATCTGTGTCCCTCAATCTAATTTATACACAAAGCACATATGCATATGTGTACACATACACACTACACCATATACACTTATCTATTGTTTAGGGCTGGTTGATTATTCTCCACACTATTGTATTCTTGGAATGAAGCTGCTAAGAGGGTAAAATCAACTCAAAAATATCTAAATTAGAAGAGGAAATTAGGCCATATAAGAATATGTCTAAGGTGGAGAAAAAACAATAGAAATTATATTTCAAACCACAATTTTGATATTAAATGTCATCATTAAATGCTCACATTTAACTTATTAAATAAGGTTTGGGAAGTCTCATCACTCCAATCTCTGGTCTTTAACTAAGGAATGATATACTAATTGCATATTCTAGTTCTTTCCCAATCAATAATAAATATGGAGATTCTTATGTTTGTCATCCCAATGCCTCATTTTAGGGCTGAAACTTTAAAGTTTTACATGAAATCCCTAATTAATGGCCTGGCAATTACAGTATTGTATCACTTTTCAATAGCACATGAAGTACTAGGATGATTTAACCTGTCAACAATATGTCAAGCACCATGATAAATACATTTTTATCTAGTCTTAAATAAGGTTCTATTCCTCACTATACTATTTAAAGGCATGACTTACATTTTAGGAGCAACCCTACTGAACATGATTTTAATTCACAATAATAAGATCAACAGAGGAAGAAAGGATGAATCTGCAGGGTGTGACTTTTGAAGGTATGCTTCTTTTGTTTTAACATAATTCAAACCTTTTTCTACAAGGCAACTCGAAAATTGCATGCTGGAGAAACTGGTAGTGATTAGAAAGGGCTAAAAGAAGAGTTTAATGTTAACAATGATTTGGATTAGTGATCTAGATTTCCATTTATGGAGCTCAATAAAGAACAGAGAAGAAAGCATATAAGTCATCTCTTTGAAAATATATTTAATTGTAGTCACTATCACCAACATCTGTCAAAAACAAGTGCTTACTACTTATATTGAATACACGTAGTATTTATGTAAAGATTTAGAAATAATAGAATGACTTTGGATGATTGTTTTTGCTTCAGGAGAGTTTATTACATGAAAACAGCATCCTTGAGCAAACTTTCTAAAATGTAACCATACCTGTGCACAATGCTTCTAGTTCAGTAACTGCTTGCAAAATAATTGTCAAGTTAACTTCATATACAAAGAAAAAGGGCTAAGTGATAAGTTTATATATAGCTAGCACTTTTACGTTAGGTCAATTGATGGGAATTATTCTGCTGTTGTAATACATAACAACAGAGGTCATTCATGAGGTTGTAATAAAGGTAGTTTTTATTTTCCATAGGTCAGAACACACTGAAAGATTTCTGACAATAAAATGATTCTCAATGATTTGTTTCTCAATATCCTATCTCAAGTAGAGGGAAAAGGAGTAAAGTTATAGCTACTCTTTTGAGCACTGTAATAACCCACAATTCATTGTGTGCAACTCACTATGGTACTGACATTTATAGATAGTAATTCTAACAAATATGTGTCTACTTAGTGACCTGAAAATATTTTAGGTTGATGTAAATGTGCTGAATCCATGAAGGTATGCTTCACAGTGAATGCATTCCACTGATTTGTATCACAGAAAAATAGGACAACAACATAGAATTCTTTTGGTCACATGTGATATTCATCGAGTCTAGAAATATATGCCTGGTTAGGATTTTTTGAAAATACCTATCAATTCTTTTTACATAAATCATCTTATTTTTAGTATTGCAACAAACAGAAAATAATTCTATAATTGATGTAACTATTCTTGAAACCTTACAATCTCTAGTCATTATCACCCCAATTTAAAATCATTAATCTTGATTAAAATATATCAGTTTTATTCTTATGGGAATATATAGCATATAGCACTGTATAAATGGGGTTTACAGGAAGCAATCAAAAATGAAAACCTCATAATAGAATTACTTGATGTAAACAGCTGTCAAGAAAACAATTGAGAATGAGAGTGTGAGGAAAGCGGCATCAAAGAGAATATAAAACATGATGAATTTACACTTTTTTCAATAAATTGATAAGGTTTGGAACTTTACTAGCAACTACAAGGACTGAATTTTGGAGGTTAGTAGGAGATAATAAATAAAAGTAAAGAAATATTCAATACATAAAGAAACTACAAGAAGTTACAATAATTGATTTGTGTGGCACCTAATTTACATTCATATATGCTACTTTAAAGTTCCCCTTCATTTCAAAGGTATGTGATGTCCAACATTGCCATCAGTCACCATGTCTTTATATTTATTAAAATCAAATCATTTCTCTACCATTCATCACATTCTTTTCATTTTATCTACCACTGTAGTTCTATACCAGTTCTAAACTATCAATCTGGGATTGCTAATTTATTGGTCTCTCTACCTCTGTCCTTTTCTTTGCATAGTCACCTAATACATCTAGCTAAGGTTCTTTAAATGCAAGGACCAGTGCGTAGCACATAAAAGATACTTGGGAGATCTGATTGCGTACACAGATGGACAGATGGATGGGTGGACAGATGGAGTGACTGACATCCTCATTCAGGATTCTCTTGAGCGAACATATAAAACTATTTTGTAACCATTGACAGGGAACCCACAAGCATAATATTAAATCTTTAACTGCCACAAGTTAGGTTCTCTGGAAATAGATAACCTGAATTTTAAGAGTTTATTAGCATAAACACCTGTAATATATGAATGTGAATTGGGTGCTACACAAATCAATCATTGTAACTTCTTGTAGTTTCTTTTATGTATTGAATATTTCTTTAGTTTTATTTAATATCTCCTACTAACCTCTAAATTATAGTCCTTGTAGCTGCTAGTAAAACTCCAAACCTTATCTGTCAATAAATTGAAAAGCCCATGTAAATTTATCATGTTTTATACTATCTTTGATGCCTTCCTTTCCTCCCACTTTCATTCTCAATTGTTCTCTTGACAGCTGTTTATGGGAAAAGGGAAGGGGACATAATCTGACTGAAGAAAACGAAGAGGTAGAAAAGTGATATAGCCCTGGTGAAGTCTTAGCAACTGGATAGTGAACTCTAGCTCTCTAGTTTGCTCTTTGGGGGTTTTGGTATTTGATAGAGATGTATAGATGCTTAAGCCTGCCTCAGTCAGTCAGGAGATGCAGGTCACCTCAGAGGGTATAACTTCCAGCTACATGATACCCTGCAGCTAAGACAGGTTCTGTAGAAACTGAAAAACACAGGCTGTAGGTTGACTTCAATTCATAGGACTGGTCAGCAAATCTTACCTCAGAGAAGTCTTAGGAGGTATAGTTCCATACAGTATGTACTAATCAATCAAGATTTATCTTAATTTCTTTTTTTCAGATTTATCTTAATTTCTAAATGAGAAATTATCAGAGGTGATAATCTAGTATAGCAAGTTGTACAAATGGCTAACCAAAAAAACAATTGGTGTATTTATGAGAGGAGATAGATTTTGTTGAATGCACTGGTTAAGCATCAAGGAAATAATAACCACTGAAGGACTTCATAACCCTCTAAAATGCATGAAGCTTTATGGGAAGCAGAATCTCAAGGCACTTGTTGGAATTCTATTGACTATATATGTGACATTTGCTTCTTAATGTCATTTGCTTCTTAATTCTTTCCTCATGTCCAATTCTTATTCATTAGTATGAATTCACTGTGTATGTCACATATCATTCATTTCCTGTACTGAATAATAGTTGGGTAACTAATGATCAAGGTAGGATATTGAAAATCATGGCTTTATCAAATAGAAACCAACTAAATGAAAGATAACTCTTTCATTTTGAAGGTAAGGGCATGACTTTATCCTCCAAGATTTTCTATAATGACATCCATATTCAATAAAATGCAAGTGTTTAAATAATTAATTTTAGTTCATCACAGGAAGGACCCCCACCCTCCAAGTAAAGTGAGTTAGCTTGGTGGGAAGTGAACTGTGCTGGGGTAATGTGCTCTACTTTCCAGATATCTGGGGTGTTTTCTCAGTGCCAGAAGGGCCCTTGCCTCTAGATAAAGCAAGTCAGCTCGGCAGGAAATGTACTGCACTGGGACAGTGTGCCCCCACTCACTAGCTGTGGCTGGAGGCCTGAGATTTTACCAAACACCTCTGGAAAAGCATTTGGCTGACTCTGCTGGAAGTGGATGAACCCAGAGCACAGACACCCCAAGGCGGCACTGGCAAAGTCCAACAAACCAAGGGAAGTCACAGCACAAGAGAGAGAACATACCTCTACAACAACAACTACACAAAAAAGGAGTAACAACCTCAGTTCCACTATCACCCAAAGACCCCCACCCCCCACCCTCAGGCAAATACTCTCAGAAAAACATAGAACAAGTTAGCCCCAAACAGACAATGGAAGAAAAATACTGAGACAGAAGAAGGCAGATTCTACAACTGAAGCCATAGCTGCCCACCACTCTCTCTAATTGCAAAGGAAATGGGTCCTTCAAAACTGCCACTAGCAACCAAGAAATAATCACCACAGCAACATAGGCACAAAGGCAGAAGTATGTACAATGTGGTAAAGACCCCCTAATTATCATGCTAACCAATACAAGAATCATAGTTTCCCAATATGTAGACCAAACCTAAAAGCAAAGCATAGGTGGAGGAAAAACACTGATACTCAAGGAAGACCTACAAGAAACAATACACTACCAAAGGAAGGAGAACCTGAAGAATCCAACAAGGATGACATAAAAGAAATGCCATAACTGACAAAGAATTCAAATTCAGCATGACAAAAGCATTAAATGAGTTAAGAGAAGAAATCAAACTCGGTATTACAGAAGGATTCAATGAGTTAAGAAAAGTAGAAAAATATAAAAGAAACCATCATTAAGAGTAACATAATTGATGAACAGAAGAACAAGACTGAATCCCTAAAAAAGAAACTTAAAGAGATATAAGATATAAGAGGATCAACAGAGGAACTCAAAAATGCAGGGAAAAGCCATGAAAACAGATTAGAGGAAATAGAAGAACAAACCGCAATACTTGAGGATACTGAGAGGGCAAAGAAAGAAAAAGACAAAAACAAAGGAAGAAAATACAAAAAAAAAAAAAACCTCATAGACCTATCAGATTCCTTAAAGAAAGGAAACATAAAAATAATTGGAATTCCAGGAAGGGAGAGAGACATAGGAACTGAAAGGCTCTTTACAGAAATAATGGAGAACTTCCCAAATCGAAGAAGGAAATGAAAAAAGACATAGAGGAAACCAGAAGGATACCATACTACCTAAATAAAAAAAAAATACAACAGCAAGACAAATCATTATAAAATGTCTAAGAGTAAAAGATGAGGAAGGAACCATGAAACTGGCCAAAGGAAAGAAACGGTAACACACAAAGGAAAACTTATTATGGTGACTTCAAATTTCTCTGAAGAGACACTCCATGCAAGAAGAGACTAGAGCTACATTAAAAACAAACAAACAAAAAAAAAACCAAAAAAAAACTCCAAGACAAAAAATACCAGCTAAGAATATTCTACCCTGAAAAGATCTCCTTCCTTCATGAAGGAAAAATTAGAACATTCTCAGTAAACAAAATCTGCAGAAATTCACTATCACTAAACCCCCACTCCGAGAAATCCTACGAAAAGCCTTAAGATCAAAACCAAAAGAAGAATAAACAGGAAGATCAAAAGAAGAAAGCAAATCAGAACTTCAAAATGACCACACACACACAAAACAAACAAACAAACAAAAAACAACAAAACTTCAGAATCTCAAATATCAATAATCACTCTAAAAGTTACCTCTAAACTTATCAATCAAAAGACACAGAGTAGCAGACTGAATCAAAAAAAACAGACCCCAACATTCTGCTGCTTCCAGGAAACATATTTGAACTCTAAAGATGAGCACAAACTGAAAGTAAAGGACTAGAAAACAATCCTTCAAGCAATAGCCCCAAAAAGAAAGCACAGGTAGCCATTCTTATAACAGATGAAGCAGATTTCAAATTTTAAAAAGTGACAAAGGACAAGGAAGGTCACTATTAAATGATAAAGGGGTTAATTCACCATAAAGACATTACAATTATAAATATGTTTCCACTAACATGATTTATTTTAGCTCCATCCATGTTGGTGCAAATGACATAAGTTTGTTTTCTTTGATTGATGAATAATATAATTAATATATAATAATATAATACATATATGTAAAATATAATCATATATAATATATATAATAATATATTTACACAATAATAATATTGTGTAAATATAAGACATCTTTTTTCAGCCATTCATCAGTTTTGGGGCACTTGCACAATCAATAAAAAATAAATTATTAAAAAATTATAAACATATTCACCAAACGAAGGAGCATCAAAATTCATAAGATAACTAACAGAACTGAAAGCAAATATTCGTGAAAATACTTATATAATAGGAGACTTTAACACTCCACTCTCACCAAAGGACACATTAAAAAAAAAACAAAAAACAGAAACAGAAAAGGAAGATCTAGACCAAATGGATTTAATAGATATCCATAGGACACTGCACCTCCAAGTAAAAGAATACACATTTTTTTCAAACACACATGGGTCATTCTCCAAAATAGATCACATACTAGGCCATAATGCAAACATGAATAAGTACAGAGACAAATAATACCAACCCTTTTCTTTGATCATAAAGGTATCAAACTAGAAAACAATGAAAAGAAAATAAGAGTGCACACTACAAGGAGGTGGAGCAATAGTTTATTTAAAGACCACTGGATAAAGGAAGAAATAAAAGAAGAAATTAAAAGCTACAATGAACAAATTACAACGATGACACAACATTTCAAAATGTGTGGACACAACAAAAGCAGTGTTAAGAGGAAATTTCATAGCAACACAGGCTCATATCAAAAAGCAAGAAACAATTCAACAGAATAATCTAATCTCCCAACTCAAGCAACTAGAAAAAGAACAATAGCAAAAAATCCAAAGCCCAGCAGAAGACAGAAAATAATAAAAATCAAAACAGAAATAAATGAAAGAGAAACCAAAAAAGACAATCCAGAAGATAAAACCAAAAGCTGGTTCTTGGAAGAAATAAATTTGATAACCCTGTAGGCAAGGCTCACAAAGGAAAAAAGAGAAAACTCAAACAGGATCATAAAAATAGGAGAAATTACAACTGATACAGCAGAAATCCAAAAGATAATTAGAGACTACTATAAATATCTCTATGCAAACAACACAACAATCTGGATGAGATGGGAAATTCTTAGAATAATACAGATCCAAAAACTGAACAAAGAAGAAATAGAAGGTCTAAACCGGTCTATCACAAGCAGCAAAATTGAAGCGGTCATTAGTACTCTCCCTAAAAACAAGAGGCCAGGACCAACAGGTTCACAAATGAAATTTTCAAACAGTCAAAGATGAAATAACTCCCGTATTACTAAAACACTTCAAAAAAAATCATGACACAAGGAAAACTACAAATACATTCAATGAAGCAAACATTACACCAATACCAAAACCAAACAGAAATAGCACACAAAAAAAGAAAACTATAGGCCAATTTCCCTAATGAACACAAACACAAAAATTCTCAACAAAATCCTGGCAAATTGAATGCAACAATGTATAAATAGGATTATCCACCATGGCTAAGTGAGATTCATCCTAGGATCACAAGGATGGCTCAACAGCTGAAAATCAATCAACATAATCCATCACATTAACAAGGAGAAAAACAAAAACCGTATTATCATATCAACAGATGCAGAAAAAACATTCAATAAAGTTCAGCATCCATTCATGATGAAAGCCCTTGAAAAAAAAAAAAACAGAATAAAAGGAACATATCTAAACATAATAAAATCCATCATTGACAAACCCACAGCAAACATCATACTTAACAGGGAAAAAGAAAACATTTCAATTAAGATCTGGAACCAGGCTACAATATCCACTCTCACCACCAGTTTTCAACATAGTACTGGAAGTTCTAGCTTGGGCAATAAGGCAAGAGAAAGACATAAAAGGAATACAAATACAGCTGGAACAAAGATATCATATGCAGATGATATGATACTTTATGTAGAGAATCCATCAAAATTCACAGGGAAGTTAATTGAAAAAACAAACCAGTTCAGTGAGGTAGCTGGATACAAAATGACAATACAAACATGAATCGCCTTCCTATATGCTAAAAAATCAGTACGAAGAAGAAATTAAAAAAGAAATTAAAAAAAAACAACAACTCCATTTACCATCACACCAAAGAAAATCAAATACCTGGTAATAAACCTAACAAAATAAGTGAAAGTTCCATACATAGGAAACCTTAAAACATTTCTAAAATAAATAGAATATGTTAACAAGTAGGAATACATTCCCTGCTCATGGATAGAAAGAATTAGTATTATCAAAATGGTCATCCTGCCAAAACCAATTTACAGATTTAATGCAATTCCAACATTCTTTAAAGAGATAGAATGAAAATTACTGAAATTCATATGAACTAATAGAAGATCTCAAATATCCAAAACTCTCCTGATCAAAAGGAGAGAGAATGTAGGTACTTCAACCTCAAACTTCAAATTATAATACAAAGCCATAATAATAAAACAGCATGGTACTGGAACAAAAACAGACAGATCAATGGAACAGAATTGAGTGCCCAGAAATAAAGCCACTAGATGGGTAAAAAAACATACAATGGAATAAGGATACCTCTTAAATAAATGGTGCTGGGAAAACTGGACCAAAACTGGCAAAAAAACTGAACCAAGACAATTTGCTCACACTATGTACAAAAACAAACTCAAAATGCATACAAAACCTGGATGTAAGCCCTGAAACCATAAAATACATACAGGAAAAATTGGACAAAACACTCCAAGACTTATACTTCAGAAACCCCTTTCAGGACACACCTACAAATGCAAAAATATGAAGGAAAACAAACAGCTGGGACTACAACAAACTAAAAAGTTTCTGTATAGCAAAAGAAACAATAACCAAAACTAAAAGAAACCCAGGAGAATGGGAGAAAATTTTTGTCCTCTATACAAGTGACAAGGGTCTGATAACAAAGATCCACAAAGAACTCACACAACTCAACAAAAATAAAACAAAAAGACCACTCAAAAATGGGGAGAAGAACTAAAAAATCACTTCTCCAAAGAGGAAATGCAAATGGCCAATAGGCATATGAAAAAATGCTCCACATCATTAATAATCAGGGAAAAGCAAATCACACTGACATTTTACAGCAGTAAGAATGGTCCATATCAAAAAAAAAAAGGTGGGGGGGAGTGGGACTACAACAAGTGCTGGCATGGATGTAGAGAGAAAGGAACACTCACTGGTGGTGGGACTGCAAACTGGTCCCATCTCTATGGAAGTCTGAGTGGAGGACCCTCAAACTACTTAAAATGGAACTACCATCGATCCAATAACCCTACTATTTGGAATCTACCCAAAGGACACAAAAACAACAGTTTGACACCTGTACTCACATGTTAATAGCAGCACTATTTACAATAGCCAGGATATGGAAACAATACAAATGGCCCAAAACTAATGAATGATTGAAAAAGATGTGGTATATTTACACAATAGATTATTATTCTGCAATCAAAACCAACAAATATGAAGCATTTGTGATAACATGGATGGACCCAGAGGGAATCATATTAGCAGAAATAAGTCAAAAAGAAAAAGAGAAATACTGGATGATCTCATCTATACATGGGATATAGGATGATAGCATAGCTGGGGCAGGCAGTGAGGGTTGGGGTGGTGGGGAGGGAAAATTGGGAAGGGAAGAGCACAAGAAGATCAAGGTGAAGGTACATGGGTAACAGAGTGGAGGGGGAACCCCAGGGAATGCAATGATGTGTGTACGTAAATAAAATAAATTAATAATTTTAAATGGAATCCTGAAATTCTGAAGTGCTATTACTAAAGTATTTTTATATTGATTTCTATTTGCTTGGAATATCGAAAATTTCAGACTATAGATAAGTGTCAAATAAATTTAAACAATGAAATTGTATAAAATTAGAGAAATTAAATGATTCTATGCATTTACTGTAATTAAATCAGAAATGGACATGGTACTCTAGATTGTAACGAGTAGAAATTTACAAGAAAATATTTCAATGAATTGTTTCATATTCTGCTTTTTTTTCTTGAGAGAAGCAAATAAATTTTGGTTTCTATAACACCATCCATAACCTAAAGCATAAATTTGAATGTCAGCCATCAAATGTAAAATATCTCAAATCGGAGAGTGGTAGTCATAGAGAAGTAAAAACTACAGGGATTAACCAGTTTGTGACTGGGAACTAATACACACAAGAGATCTCTGAACTATAAATGAGGTTATTTTTTTTTTGAGCAGGATAGTAGACAAATACTTACTTTACAACTATTTTTCAAGATATGTAAATTAGTTACACAAGTTTATCCACCTTGTTTCAAGGAGAAAAAAAAAAAACCTTCAAAAACAATCCAGTTAATCAAAAGGACAACTTGTAAACCAAATGCCTCAAATTGATATTGCTGTGGTAGTTGAAAATTATCACAATGAAAGCATCAGTTCCACTGAGTACAAATTTGAAAGTGATCGAAAATTCTTTGCAAATGTGCCTTCAATACCAGCAGTAAGAAACTGGGAATGTTAGCACAAGTATCTCCTTCCCAGTATCCCCAAAAGCAAGACTACAATCATCAGGAAACAACCTTTAGTGGTCAATAGAGAAAAATCCAATATGTGATATGAGGAAGTAGACAAACAAGCCTCTTTTTGTATTGATAATAAATCAACAATAACAATGTAGATCTTTGGAGGAATTTGAAATGCACAATAGAGATACCTAAGAGTCATGATATGCTTTAAAAAATTCAAGGATTTACATGATGGTGGGAGAACCTTGGGGGTATACAGTGATGTGCTTTATGTGTGTGTGTGTGTGTGTGTGTGTGTGTGTGTGTATGATAGCTCAATATTGGCAAAAAAATCAAAGATTGAATACAGACACAAAAGGATGAAGCCATCTGAAAAGCAAAAGGAAAATTCAGGAAATTTGAGACCAGATGCAGTCATGCCAGTCTTTCCCACTTGATACTACTGAAACAACAGTCACCAAGCCTGTCAGATTTGGGGCTGCACTTCTGCTAAAGAAGGCAGCTGTCTGAAAGGCCTGATGGGATAAAACAAAATTAGAACTCCAAGAAGGGTTCATAGAGCATTAAAAGACTTAACATTTAACAGAATATTGGAAGTACTGACAGGGAGAATTAGATAATAATAATGGGGAGGCAGAGTCTGCTGTCACCCAGAGTCCATCCTGCTTTATACAAATAGAGTTCCCTTCCCAAGTATCAGCGGAACACACAAATGTCATCCATTGTTAAGTGTTTTATTCTGCAGCCTGGTGTTAAAAGCACTATGATTTCTGTAACCTGAAAAATCAGGGAAGATATTATCTAAGAAGTCCTTGGGCTTTTGCAATTTTTAAACAAATTTTGAATACCAGACATTTTGCTACAAATAAATGTTGAATGAATCCTAATTATGAATAGTTTTCTGCTTATAGTTTATTATAACATATTGGCATTCTATGCTTTGATTAAATATATTCTTATAAGTAAATATACTCTTTTAAAGAGTCTATGCTACAATACTGATTTAGATATACCATGAAAATAATGTTCTTCATAAAATGAAGGTGCCATTACAAATAGCCTTCCACAGGGCAAAGTCAAAGAAAAAGAACAGATGATTCTATCAGAACAAAGGCTAGCCCATTAAGAATTTTACTTTCTGCCTCACTGTCTTATACCTTTTATACACAGAGCACTGAAAAAGACAGACACACACACACAGTGTTTAGTATAACCTCCCCTCCGCCCCCCATATGGTGGAAAATGTTTCAGGACAATTCTGCAACACTGCCTTCAGTTATGATCTATTATATGGCTACTGAAATAGTCTTAAGATTACCCATTTCTTTTTTTTCAACAGTCACAATACTAAAATTCTAGATGGCTCATTGTCAGTGGCAGCAAATAGGTTTGTGCTAAGGATGGAGAATCCAGAAGATGAATATGCCCTAAATAACTGTTCTTATTAAGTTTACAAAGGCAGCTTTAAATGTCTCAAAAGTTGCTTTCAGAAATCCTGCAGTGTCCCCTTAAGTTACCTTACATATCTGTTTTAAATAATAATATTAATATGTAACTGTCCTAACTCACCAGAAGAAAAAAACACATAAATAACAGATGTTTATCGACACTAGTTACTAAGGTGGTGACTTAGTAACACTCCACATAGTTAGACTGCTCATCTGCTTCACTCTCTGCAAGTCTCCTTAATGTGATGTAGGTTCCCACCCCTTTCAACATAGCAAGGAATCTGGGCGAGGCATGCTAGAAATATTTTAAAAAATACCAGAAACAGACCAAAAGTTGCCAGGTGCACCCTACACAAATACCAGATTATGCAATGAGTAAAACAACAATTAGAATCAACTTTCATTATTCCTCACTTCCTTTCATTGAAATCATATAATTTCAATTTATGTGATTGTCAACTATTTTAACAAAATGTAACAGCTTTTACTATGCACCAAAATGTTTTTGAATCTATAAGAAAGCTGAGAAAATTCCACTGTACATAGAAAAAAGTTGACATAATTAAAAGTTCTGCATTTGGTTTTAAGCAACAGATGTGCAGATTTTAAACTATACATTCTTCACCAGAAAAATGATCAGCACATTTGTCATTAAGACTATGGACTTCATCTCTAAAGGTAGCATGGAATGACGTATCAATGAATAAAACAGAAATTACTATAACTTACGCTCTCTATTAATGCAGTAACTTATCAGTATATGCAGAGTCTTTACTGTATTTGTTTTAATGTCAGCAAGCAGCTAAGAAGCAACTTCAGTGAATTGCACAATTAGAAAGGAGGTAAAATATATAGTAAAAGTGCCTGACAGTGCCTGGCTTAAACTTTGGTTCTGGTTTATTTTCTTACATATTTGCTAATTTCTGGAGACTATTTGATTTTTCCCCTCACGTGTAATCCCTGTAGTCCTTCCACCAGCATAGCACCTGTGACCCATCACTATTGTCCCTTGCGCTCTCCCCACCCGTGTTTTGACCCCTTTCCTTCTCCCTTGCCCTCCCTGCTGCTTACCTCAGATCTAACTGACATTAGATTTTTGGTTGTTTCTACTCCAAAGTATCTATATCACATAAGCACACTGGCTGCTACTCAACTAGATAAAGAGTTATTGTCCTGGCCATCAAGTTCCCTTTTGAGACAAGTCTGATTGACCCAGATAACATACCTCTTGTTTCCTTCCTACACTGAAATTCCCAGTCTTATGTTTCTAGTTCACCAGTAAAGAACGAATCTGTGAAACCTTAGGCACCCTATCCTGGGCCCTAAAAAAGACGGAATCCCAGGTCTACTCTCTTATCTATCTAGAACCATCTCACTGTGTAACCCTGGGTCTTCTATGTACCAACTTTCTGAACCTGTGAGCTACAACTTATATTTTCCCAGAGTCAGCTGATGTTTCTTGCTGAGATGTGTCTTGCAATCAGAATAAGATCCACAAGTGTCTATCTACAACATCTGCTCCAAGCAGGGCTAACCAGGAGTGACAGGCACCCAGGTTAGTGACCCAAAGCATCTGTAGCTAAAGATATCACTATCAATGGACTGAGATCAAGCTCAATCAAAATAGTTCAGGGTTTTTCTAGCTCTGACTATGACAGACATTAATTCCTTAGTGAGTAGATCGTGAATTGGTCCATGGCGCACAAAGTGTTTGAGGCAGATCAGGCACCAATTCTAGGAATTTAGGATAGTGGCTGGTTACTAACCAGCAAAGAAATACTTCAAGATTTTTATCTACTTGTGAGGATATACTACTATGAGCCAGCTAATCGGCTTGGCTTAAGTTCAACTTTCTCTATCATATAGCATTAATGACTGTTTCGCTTCGAACATAACGTAAAACTTAATTTTCATTAGAACATCAAAATCTTCCTAATTGAGTGCTGGATTACATACTATACAATGTATTAAAACAGTAATATTTTAATATTATTAAATAATAAGAAGAAAATTTATTCAATTTTCTTAGCAAATTGACCATGTTAACAACAAAGTATTAGAACCTGAAAAGTTAAAGGGAAGTATTTGATAGAGATCAAGAGACTACGTCAAATTTAGTATCATTTTATAGCAGGTTGAGGGTCCAAAACACAACAAACATTAGAGTAAGCTTCCTCTGCTGTAAATTCAGAATTAGAATTTACAATGTAGATCAACTAAACAGATACTTCAATGATGTATTTAAAAACTAAATCAAATGTGCCCTTTCAAAAGAAACTTGGATTTCTATGATCTTAACACTGATCCTGTTTGCTAGTGGTAATATTATTTCCTGCCAAATGCTTAAATGTTCTAGCATCTAAATTAATTCCCCTTGGTAACACTTTTCTTTATTCAATCTTTCGTAGGTCTCATGGTGCAGAAACATCACTGTACAAAGAAGGCCCTGGAAATATTTTAAAAATACAGCTGTTGATTCCTTGACTTTGGAGAAGAAACTGAAATTCGGCCTTTCAAGCGTCAACGTCTATCCCCAGATCAGCTACTTCAGCATAAAGTGGGAACTTGTTAGACATTCAAATTTGCAGGTTCCAAGCAAGACTTACCAAATCATGAACTCTGGAGGTAGGCTCCTAGGAATTTAACAAGTTCTCAAAGTGAGTCAAGCACGAAGTTCAACAGCTTCTCTAAGTCAGTCAATTGCAGGGTGAAGTCAAGACCTGCTGGTTTGTACTTTGATTTTCCATTAGAACCAGGTGGGGAGTTTTTAAAATTCACAGTCCCAAGCTACCCTTTGGGCAAATTATATCATAGTCTCTGGACTGGACTGAAGCATTTTACTTTTCAAAACTCCTCAGGTAATTCTAGTGGCAAGTCATGAGAACTACTCCACTAGGAGAAAACAACTCATATTTGAATAGTACCCCTTTTATCTATTTAACAGATAAATCATTTCTATTTATTGCATTTGGTATAAATTTTAATTTTCAATTACTCATATTAAGTCACTTACAAAGCAGTTGAAACTTTTACCTTTGCTCTAAAGTTATTCGAATACAATTTGGGTATTAAAAAGTATACAAGATAGCTGGGCGTGGTGGCGCACGCCTGTAATCCCAGCTACCTGGGAAGTTGAGGCAGGGGATTGCTTGAGTCTGTGGTACCACGGGCAACAGTAGCCTGCGGTTCCACAGGCAAAAATAGCAAGACCTAGACTCAAAACAAAACAAAAAAAAGAGGCTTGTCTAATGGCAGTGGCCCCATAGCAAAGCCCGAAGGGAGAAGACCGACCATCAGCAGATGGATGTCCCTTCAAGGATCTGCTCTTCCAAAATATAAGGTGGAGTCATGCCCCCAAAGTCAAAGACCTGAAGCATGACTGAAGGAGCAGCAAAATGTGGCACAAACTGCGGAGATGAGACCCACCAAGACCAAAGGTGCTCCAAAAGCAGTACAGGAATGATAAACAGCACGTTCTACCATGTCCTGGGAAATCGCACCCTCACCAAGGACGAGGAAATGGATCAAGAAAAAAAAAAGACTAAAGGACTAAACATGGACAAACAACAAAAAGAAAGGAGGCAAAGGGACCAGGGTACATGTGGTGTGGGGGGAATTAGCAGTTATACAATCATATATTGTAAAATATGCAAAAATAAAAATTAAAAAAATATGAAAAAAGTATACAAGAGATATAATCAGCTTTGAGAATAATAGACATATGCTAACCATTTGTGGGATAAAAACTGTAATACTTCAGAGTTTTAACACCTACACTTCTTTTTTTAAAAAATAATTTATAAACTCACACATTTCACATCTTTGTATTAACCAGGGTTCAGCCATCTCATCCTTTCCTGACCACTCCCACCCATCTGCCCATCCCCAGTTGTGCATTTTAGTTTAAGTTGTTAACTTGTTTTGACTTTTCCTCCTGGCCTTTTGTTTGTTTTTCCTATATCCCATGTATTAGTGAAACCATTTGGTTTCTGCATTTTTCTTTTTGATTTGTTTCTGCTAATATATTTCTTCTAAGTCCATCCATGTTATCTCAAATTCATCAAGTTTGTCATTTTTAATTGATGAATAATATTCCATAGTGTATATATACCACATCTTTGTCATTCATTCATCTGTTTTGGGAAATCTGAATTGTTTCAATGTTCTTGCAATTAACAACATCAAAATGGCCATGCTACCAAAAGCAATGTACAGATTCAATGCAATCCCTATGAAAATTCCAATGATATTCTCTAAAGAGATACAACAAAAATTACTCAAATTCATATGGAATAACAAAAGACCTTGAATATCAAAAGGCCTCCTGACCAAAAAAAAGAGAGAACAGAGGGATTACTATTTCAGACTTCAAATTATACCACAAAGTCATAGTAATTAAAACAGTATGATACTGGTACAAAAACAGATCATCAGACCAATAGAACAGAACTGAGTGCCCTGAAATAAAACCATATATGTCAACTAATCTTTGACAAATGAATGAAAAATTTACATTGGAACAAGGAAAAACCTCTTCAATAAATGGTACAGGGAAAACTAGACCAAGACATGCGGAAAAAAAAAAAAAAGAAGAAGAACCAAGACAGCTCCCTTATGCTATTTACAAAAACCAACTCAAAATGGATAAAAGACTTGGATGTAAGACCTGAAATCATAAAATACATAGAGGAAAACGTGGGCAAAACCCTCCATGAATTATACTTCAGAAATCCATTTATGGACACATTTACAACTGGCAAAAAAACGAAGGAAAACAAACGACTGGGACTACATCAAACTAAAAAGCTCTATACAGCAAAGGAGACAATAAACAAAACAAAAAGAAACCCAACTGAATGGAAAATAATTTTTGCTCTCCAAAAAAGTGATTTTTTTTTTGAGGCTAGGTCTCGCTATTTTTGCCTGTGGAACCGCAGACTCTCGTTGCCCAGGGTACCACAGACTCAAGCAATCCCCAGCCTCAGCTTCCCAGGTAGCTGGGATTACAGGCGCACGCCACCATGCCCAGCTATTTTTTTGGAACTAGGTCTCACTACGGGCCCCAGGCGCTACTCAAACCGCAATCCCTAGCCCCAGCCGCTTCATAGGTTGTTGAAGTTTACAGCCACCGTGCCCAGCCATGCTCTCCACAAAAGTGATAAGGGTTTGATAACAAAGACATACAAGGAACTTACACAACTTAGCAAAAACAAAACAAGAAGCCCAGTCAAAAAATGAGAAAAACTAAAAAGATACGTCCCAGCAATCGCTCTTCTGGGAATCTACCCAAAGGAGACCTCAGTATGGGTACAAAGGGACACCTGTGCCCACATGTTTATTGCAGCACTATTTAATTTTTATATAATTGCAAGGACATGAAACAACCCAAATGTCCCAAAACAGATGAATGGATGAAAAAGATGTGGTATATGTACACAATAAAATATTACTCATCAATTAAAAATGACAAATTAGATGAATTTATGATAACATGGACACACCTAGAAGAAATCATATTAGCTGAAACAAGTCAAAAAGATAAAGACAGACACCAAATGGTTTCACTATTATATGGGACTTGGTAAAGATAAACAAAAAGCTATCAAGAAAAGTCAAAAACAAAAACAAACAAAAAAAGCTAACAACCAAATTGAAGTACACAACTAAGTGGGGGAGGGGTGGGACAGAAGGCGAATGATCAGGGAGGGGGGGGGGTGAATCCCGGGAATCACAAAGATGTGAAATTTATATTTAAATAAATTATTTGATATTAAAAAAGACACTTTTCTAAAGAGGAAATACAAATGGCCAACAGGCACATGAAAAAATGCTCAATGTCACTAGCAATCAGGAAAATGCAAATCAAAGCCACACTGAGATACCTTACACCAGTAAGAAAGGCCCACATCAAAATAAATGGGCAACAACAAGTGTTGTTGTGGCTGTGGAGAGAAAAGGAACACTCTTACTCTGCTGATGGGAATGTAATCCCATCCAGTCACTATGGAAAACTGTGTGGAGGACACTCAAACTAAAGAAAACGGAACTACCATTTGACCCAGCAATCGCTCTTCTGGGAATTTACCCAAAGGAGACCTCAATACTTATAAAAAGGGACACCTGTACTCAGATGTTTATTGACAAACTACATTTCTAATTATGAATCCTCAATTTGTGTTTATCTCAATTTTGCAATGAGGTACTGCTAACTCAGGTTAGCCTCCTAGTTTTCTGAAACATGCAACTGAAACCAGCTCTTGATTTTACATGATTAGAAGACTTATGTTTGGTATTCATCATTAAACTTTCCTTAGCATTTTTAGGGCTCAGTGAAATTAATCACCTGTTAAAAAGAAACAGTTCCCAAATGCAGGCACTTGTTCTGATCCCACCAGAATTTATTATCTACTCTAATTGTGGTTCAACCTTCCTAAGAAAAGTAGTCCTAACTGTCAGTATAACATTTTCTAGTCAGTATCAATGAAGTAACTATGGCATTCCCCTCATAAAGGTAAGATAATCTGTCACAAAACCTTTTTCCATTCCCAAGAAATAGGTTGCCTAAGTCTGAACTATTTCTCTCTTCTCTTTCCTGTCCTCTCCCTGCCTATAATAGGCTCTCATTTTGCATAGCTGCCCACAGAATCTTTCTACTTGCTAGATGGGATACTGACCAATTCATGTATCATTGAATAAGGTCATCAGAACTTTAAAATTCATTTACTAGATTTTTGATATATTACACACCCAAAGCTGTAACTTTCATGTTGTGCAAGGTTTTACCTAGAGTATCAGTCATATAGTAAATGCATAAAAAACAAGAGGCAAGATTTTATTCTTATCAATAAACATTTTCAGGATATAATACTCCCTTTCCTTCAAGCTGAAGAAAATATTTTTACTATGCAAAATAGGGTATTGCAACATTCTAGCACCCTTTAGTCCATCTGATCTTTATGTAAACGTGCAGATTTGCAACGACCCAAAACAATTCTCATCCCTTAACAATGATATCCCTGCCCCCTTTCCATCGTTCCAATCTGCAAAAGTTCTACGTCTGTATGAAGATATACCTTACCTCAGGATGGATCCAATTACTCTCTTAATAGTAGAAAACACATCTCAATAGCAGCTACATGGATCATTCTGAAGATATTAAATATTAATTTTTAAGACTAATTCTAATTCCAGAACATTTACTCAGTGATTACAAGATGACAACATAGTGCTGTTATAAGCACTTTACAATATTTTCTCCTAATCACCTGCTCAAACATATCCTCATCTGTTTGAAACATGACAGTATCTTTAACTTTCTAGCTCGTTAAACTTATAGTTTCTTTGTTAGACTGTGATATAGTTATCAATATTTAACTTCTCTATTACAATATAAGTTTCATGAGGGCAGAGTTTTGTTCCCTCGTTTCCATTCTCCTTGCTACCAGACATCCACACATTGGCACAGTGAAGTCTATTGATGACCCTCTTAGAAGCAACTGTAACCTTGTCCCAGAAATCATTTAGCTAACACAGTATTTATTAATACTGCTTTAGTCCTCACCTGCTAATGTGGTCTGAGCCTCTGTTAGTTTTATGATATTATGAGTAAATTACTCATTATTTTCATTGGTGAATTCATGGTTATGCCCTAACTAGTGCTTTGGATAAAGTGTAAATTTGTAAACTACCAAAAAGTGAAATTAAATTTTATAAACAACAACAGCAGTAGACACAAAGACAGAAAGCTTTCTAGGATGGATGCAGAGTTTAGTGTTTAATCGGAGTCCAAAGCAATGCTATTAAAAACATTTAATCACTTTAAAAAACAATTTTATTAATAATTGTGTTGTCGATATATTTATGCATATATGTGTATATAGAGACAAAGATAGATAGATAGATAGATAGATAGATAGATAGATAGATAGATAGATAGATAGATAGATAGATATTTACAGATACAGATATATTACATCATTGCATTCCCTGGGGGTAAAAAAAAATTAATGTTAACTAAAAGTGTACTGCTAGCATCAAACAGAAAAAGAGGTGTTATGATTTAATTATTAATGTATGCAAAAAAGAGACATGGAAGCAAGAGTTCAGTAGGATTCTCTGAACTGTGTCCTGAATACAATCATATTCTACACCTTGAAGACATTATTCTAATATCATCTGTCTTGCTCCCTTTTAAGTGGTAAAATACAAATCTATTCCTTAACTATTCTTTGAGTTTACTATACAGTAATGAACCCATTAAAAGTTAATAAATTTTGTATTCTTACTCCATTCTGAGTGTACAATTCACTCAAATATTTTTAATGAAGTTTACTGTGCTATAAATTACACTCAATTTGGCAACACAATCATCTCAGGGTATAAGGTAAAAATGGGATCTCTGATCCTACAAGGTAAGAAATCCAGACATATGGTTTCACTAAGATATATATGAACCCCTGCATCTGTTAAAGCAATGTATAGCAAAACACATTATTGGAAAACTAATTATGCTGCAGTGTTTTATTTTCATTTAGTACTTACCTAGGATTTGCTTTGTTCAAGTTCCTGCCTAGTTAACTCAGTAATTAATACCTCAATGAATTTCTCACAATGGCAGATACCAGTTCTGCAATTATGCCCATTTTACCAATGAGGAAACTGACTCAGAAAATTAATTCCCCTGAAGTTTACAAAAACTAGGATTCAAACTCAGGCAACCTAAATCCAGAAGATATTTAAGTCTTCACTTACCATGTTAGTTTTAAGTTTTTCAACAAACAGCAAAACAGTCTTCAAATAACATCCTTACTTTATCATCAGCTGAGATTCCTTTTTTCTCATTAACATTTTAACAAAATGACATTGAACAGAAGGACAATATTCAAGGACCTTCTGTATATGTGGCAACAATTACCACACTGTTCTTCAGAAGAATAATGCCGCATTTGATACTTTTAAAACATTTTTATGCCCAAAGTTATATTTTAGATGACTTTCCCTTTAACATTTAACAATAGTGTAGAATATAAACATAGTCTTCTTCATTATCAGATACAAAAGAAACAATATTTAAATAGCTTACCAGTTATTCGTATCATCACTGAAAAGAATGTTGCTGAACAATGACACTGGTTTGCATGATTTGAAGACAAGGTGGCAGGGGAGTGCAACGTTAATTCCATTGGGAGAGGCTTTGATGTTCATACCACTTGGAAACGTCACAGCAAGAGGGTGAATCTCCTCTCCATCAAAAAGTGTTGCTGTGGGTATCCTGACATGTATACCTGAATTTCTGTTTAAAAATTAAAAAAGAAAACCTTAGCTCAAAATATGTATAATTGGATTTGAATGTGTTTTCCTTGGTTTTTGAGTCATTAGAAAAATTAAAATAACTAACATTGACAAAGATATGCCCTAATATCAAAGATCTTTTTGTAACATCCCTTCTTTTCTAGTCAAAAGTAGTAAAATTGATAATACATTAATCTAACCAAGAACCAAATAAGATGATCAAAACTTCTTTTTGTCTTTTTAGGATTATAAAAATATAGGGTTAAATTGTACTCCCCAAAATTAAGAACTCAACAAAAAATTAAAATAAAATAAAACAAAAAACTAAATACCCAGGTATAAACCTAAAGAAAGAGGTGAAAAACCTATACAAGGAAAACTATAAAACATGTTAAAAGAACTAGAAGAAGACACAAAGAAAGGGAAAGATATTCCCTGCACATGGATCAGAAGAATTAACATTATAAAACTGGCATTCCTATTAAAAGCAATTTACTGATTCAATGCAACTCCAATAAAGAAATCTCAATGGCATTCCGCAAAGAAGTAGAATAAATGTTGTTGAAAAAAAAAACAATATTTGAAAAATTCCAAATAGCAAAAGCCCTCCTGATTAAAAGGTGGAAGAATGGAGGTATTACATTCCCAGTATAATTCAAATTGGAGTATTCGAACAATACTACAAAGCCTTATAATAAAAATAGCATGGTATTGGAACAAAAACAGATGCACAAACCAATGGGATCAAATTGAAAGCCCAGAAATAATTTCACACATATATGGTCAACTGATTTATGACAAAGGAGCAAAGGATATACACTGGAGAAGGAAAGTCTCTTCAATCAATGTGCTGGGAAAGCTGGACTGCAACATGCAAAATAATGAAACTAGATTACTATTTCACATTATATATAAAAACCAACTCAAGGTAGGTAAAATATGTGAATGTAAGAGCTAAAACCATAAAATATATAGACAAAACAGTCATAGAAAAAACAGACAAAATAAACATAGACAAAACAGTCATGACATAAACCTTAGAAATATCTTTGAGAATTATTTTCCTGCAGCAAGGAAAACAAACTAAAAAACTTCTCTACAGCAAATGAGACAATAATCCAAAGAGAAAGCCTACTGAATGGGAGGAAATATTTACACACCATATAATCAATAAGGGACTGATATGAAAGATCTACAAAGAACTTACACAACTCAACAACAAAAAAGCAAACAACCCAGTCAAAAAATGGGCGGAACTTAAAAGACACTTCTCCAAAGAAGAAATGTAAATTGGCCAACAAACATATGAAGAAATCCTCAGTATCAGGAAGTACCAGGGAAATGCAAATCAAAACCACAATGAGATACCATGTGACTCCATTAAGAATAGCTCACAATAAAAAACAAAACAAAACAAAAAACAAATGCTGGAGAAGAGGTGGCAATAAAGCAACACTCTTCTACTGCTGGTGGTGGGAATGTAAACTAGCCCAGCCACAACAGAAAGCTGTATGGAGTTTCCTCAGAGCACTAAAAATGAATCTGCCATATGATACAGTGCTTCGATTCCTAGAAATCTTACCTAAAGGACACAAAAACACAAATTTGAAAGGAAACCTTTACTCCAATGCTCACTGCAGCACTATTTACAATACCCAAGATATGTAAACAACCCAAATGCCCCAAAAACACAAAAGAATAAAAAAGTTGTGGTATATTTTTACAATGGAATATCATTCAGCAATCAAATAAAACTCATCTTACCAGATAGTTTCGCTTATATGTGCAATACAGAGAAACCTACTATAAGGTCAAGAAAAAGTCAAAACTAGCAACTATAGAACTGAGTCATATAGCAAAGGAGGGCATCAAAACAGAGGAGGGGAGAACACAAGGGAATATAGTGATGGTTCATGGGTGATATGGTGGCAGGAGGACTATGGAGTCTACAGCAATATAAGAAAAAGATTTAATTAATAAAAACGTAGTGTTAAAATACCTGATTAAATACAATTTGTTTTTTTTTACTACAGCCATGCTATAAATACTGTCCTTAAATATATCCTGACAAAGATTTGCCTAAAATAACCACTTTGATAACTGAAACTTTAACATATCAAAACTATTTAACAGATGCAGAAACACATACATTTTGTTTAATTTTGACACTAGTGAGCACTTGTATATATGTACATATGTTGTGACAACTTTTCATTTACTAAAAAAAATGCACTGAATGCTAACATATTTCATTATATATGATTTATTTAATCAATCTTAATTTAATTTTAATAACATGTAGTATTCATTTTTAAATCTAACAGCTCATAACTTAGTCAAGAAATATTTAATCATGTTATTTTGCTTCATTTTATATTTGTAGACTCATAACAAATAAGAAATGTTATCAAAAAGGAATCACATTTCCTTAACATTTTAACCAGAATGAAGATTTTTTAGCTAATTAACTAGAAAAAGTAAAGACATATCTCAACTTGAATTAAACTGATATGGTTCATTGGATAAATCATGAAAAGTAATTTGTAAATCTGCTTTGAATCCAATCCGGCTACTAATTAGGTAAGCATGGCAAATAAAAAGGGAAGAAAACAAATTTTAAAAAATAATTATAAAAATCACTAACCGCTCGGCCGGGCATTATGGCGCATGCCTGTAAGCGGCAGCCTAGGAATCTGTGGCAAGGACCAGGGATCACGGTTCAAGTCCCGCTCGGGGCAATATAGTGAGACCTAGTTCCAAAAAATAGCTGGGTGTGGTGGCACGCACCTGTAATTCCAGCTACTTGGGAAGCTGAGACTGGAGATTGCTTGAGCCTGTAGTACCATGGGCAACATGAGCCTGCGGTTCCACAGTCAAAAACAGCAAGACATAGTCTCAAAAAAAAAAAAAATCACTAACCACTTATAACTCAATAATCACATTAAATATAAATATCTTGAATTCAACAGTTAAAAATTTTAGAGAGGCTGAGTGAATTCCAAAATAAAGTTCAACCTTCTGCTATTTACAGGAAACATCTCATCAACAAAGATAAGCATAGAGTTAGTGTTAAAAACTGGAAGATAAATATCAAACAAAAATATCAGAAACAGCTATACTTATCTGAAAAAGCATAGATATATAGAGACATATACATAGACATATAAATATATAATTCAAAAATCTAATAAGAGAAAGAGTTACTACATCAAGATTAAGGACCTGATACAGTAGGGGCAAATAATAATTATAATTATCTATACACCAAATGGTAGAACACCAAGATATGTAAAGCAATTATCAAAAGAACTATAATAAGATATATCAACAATGTAATAGTAATAGGAAATTTTAATAGTCTTATTCAATCTTTTGCAAATTATTTCTACAATCCAAGAAGAGGGAACATTTTACAATACATTTCATGATGCAGCATTACCCCAATACAAAAACCAGAATAAGGCAGTACAGGAAACTTGTCACTAATCTTTGATAAATACAGATATGAAAATCTTCAACAAAATGCTAAAAAAATAAGAAATATATGAGAAGGATTGTAGATCATGATCAAGTGCAATTTATCCCAGAGATGCAAGGATAGTTTAATATACAAAATAAGACAATGCAAAACCTTATATCAAGAAAATAAAAAGATAGGAATCATATCAGTAAGTGAAGGGAAAGTACTGAACAAGATTTAGCATCCACTTCTGGTTTAAAAAAGACAACAACTTCAAACCAATATGAGAATATAAAGAACCTACTGCAACATAATAAAGGACACATACCACAAATATCTAGTCAATATAATACTCAATGGTGGAAAGTGAAAGCTTTCCTTTTAAGATCAGGAAAAAAGACAGGGATTCTCATTGTCAAAACTGTTTATTCAGTAATAGTGATTGTGGCTATAGTCATGAAGACAACTACAGAAAATACATGGTATCTAGGCAATGGACTCCAGGTTAACACAGAAGTGAAACAACCATTATTTATAAATGAGATAACACATCTTGAAAAACCCTAGAGACTATCAAAAGCTACTAGAAATAATAAATAATAATAGAAAAATTGAAGATCATTAAATCAAGATCTGAAAATCAATTGCCTTTTGTATCCAAAATAGAAAAAAGAAATTGAGAAATAATTCCTTTGACAGTTGCTTTAAAAAAAAGAAAAGAAAAATAAACAAAAGAACAATACCTAGAATTAATTTGAGCAACAAAGTACAGTATTTAACACAATGAAATCTGTAAGACATTGCTAAAGAATATAAATAATAACAAGGAAATGGAAAGGCATACTATGATCATCATTGGGACAAACATAGTTAATTGACTATTACCCAAAAAAGCAATGTATAAATCTAACAATCCCCATCAAAATACCAACAACGTTCTTCAAATAAATTGAGGAAAAATGGTACTAAATTTATATGGAACTATAAAAGGCCTTGAATAGTTAAAGAAGTACTGAGGAAAAAACAGACACCGGAGACATCACATTATCAACATCAAGCTAAATAAAAAGTAACAGTAATTAAAATAATAATGCATTCAAATAAAGATAGACACATGGATCAAAAAAACAGAATCAAAAGCCCAGAAATAAATACAGATATATACCAGTATTTCATTAATGATGAAGGAACCACAACATGCACCTAGTGAAAGAAGACTCTCCTTAACCAGTGGTGCTGGGAAAAATGAATGAGCATACATACTAAAATGTCTATGTGCACAAAAATAAGTTCAGATTGGATTAAAGATATATATATATATAATATATATATATACACAATTATATATCGAGGGAGGAGAGAGAGGGAATGTAACCGGCATTACATTTCATGACAGCAATAATAAAGATGTCTTTGGAATCTGAACCACTAAGGTAAGGGAAATAAAATCAAACATAAACAATCGGGATTACCACAGTTTAAGATTTTAGATAACAAAGGAAACTACTCTTTTATCTTCAATCTTTTAAACTTTAATCTTTTCAGTAGTTTAAAAGATATTCTGCTTAAAGGAGAGAATATTGATACATTACATAGCCAAAGAGTTAATATATTAAATATAAATATATATATATATATATATGTTAAAAAACAACTCAGTTAACAAATGGGCAGTGTATCCAACCAGAAAATTAATCAGAGGTGAATAGAGGGGAAAAGATTCATCATTGCTTTTAATAAGGGCGATTCAGATCAAAATCACAATGAGATTATCATCTCAAACTCATGAGAAAGGTATATATTAGAAAGTTGCCAAAAAACAAGCGCCAGAGAGGATGTGGAGAAAGAGGAACCCTATTATACTGTTGATGGAAATGTAAACTGCTGTAGAAAATTTGGAAAGTGACTTGGATTCATTTTAAAAAACAAATGTGGAAATAAATGAGCCAGCAATCTTTTTCTTGTGTACCTATCTAAAGAATAAGAAATCATTGACTTATTTTATTTTTCTACAGTGCTTATTGGAGCATTATTTACAACAGCTTAAACACGGAATCAATCTAAGTACCCACAACTAGAGGATTGATTTGAAAAGCTGTAGTACAGTTTTGTCCCTTTAAAGCAAACAAAAACAAATTCCCCAAATCTAACTGCATAACTCAAGCTAAGAGATGGGGAGCATGAAGGATGTGAACATGGGGGAGGGGGCCCAGTGGACTATGGTGGAGGGTTTTTGGTGCTTTGGTCATGGGCATGGTGTGGTAACATACATCTGAGGAGATATTTACCCCCCCAATTCACTAACAGTGCCATAATACTATCCCCAATAAAAAAATAATTAGTTAAAAAAATAAAAAGCTGTGCTGTATGCACACAATGGTATATTATTCAACCGCAAGAGATAAAATGTTACTGTTTACAGGAAAATGGAGGGAATTCAAAGGAATTCGGTGTAGTAAAGGAGGTCAGAATGATAAATACTGGACATTTTCATAGTGGATAATTTAAGAAAGCAAAATATTTATAAAACTAGGGAGCACTAATAAAGTAAAGCTTTTGAGGTTAAGAAGTAAGTGGGGGGCAGAAAAGTTCAAGGATGATGGAGGAAAAAAAATTGTCTGCACTTTTTTAAAAACCATAATATTATTTAAAAAATTATAACTCAGAAACAAACAGATGGGAGTTATGTGAGAAGGGGGAAGAGCCCCCTTCAGAAGGGAAGGGGGAAGGGCCTTCAGAGGATCTTAAGGTACTGTTGATGGATAAGTAGCAGTACCAGTGCCATCTGGAAGCTTATTCGAAATACAAATTATTACAACCCATTCCACATTTCCTGAACTACAAATTCTGGACAGGACCCAATAATCTATTTTACAGTTCAGATAATATAGATAAATATTGGAATTTAAGAAAAATTGATACAGTTAAGAGTTGCCTGCCTTTTCTGAAGGTAGAGGGATTTATTCAAGTGAACCCATTTTAGCTTCTTCCAGCATCTCTGTATTAATCTAGGAATCTGAGATTGAGTCCTACATTGTAACTGTCTAAAGGCTTAAGAACAACACTGCATTTGGCATGTCATTACATTTCATCACTCTTAATCTGGTTTCAACTTAATGAGTAAGTGTGTTTTGACTTGAAGAGTCTGGGGTCTTTTCACACTTCTCAAAAGATAAGCAATTGTATATACACACACACACACACACACACACACACACAATCTACTTGTTTTGTGGTGTGACATTTGAACCGGGATTCTGAATTGTTAATAGATCTTAACAGAGGTTTGGGGAGACAAAACAGTCAGAGTCATGTTCTTCTTTTGTCTACATGAGTTAGAAGCTAGGCTGTGAGGAGCCTAGGACATCAAATTGACCTGAGAGTAGATGCGGTGTATGGTCAGCAAGAAAATGTTGCATTATCTCTACACCTATCAGGATTAATTCTGCCAACAACTAGAGGGTTGGAGAAAGCCTGAGCCTTAGGTAAGACTACTGCTACATGCTACAGCCCACATCTTGATTTCTTCCCTTTGGGACTGTGAGAGGAGGACACAGCTAAATCAACCCAGACTAATGACCCAAAGAAATTGAGGTAACATATTCATGTTTTAAGTCACTCATTAAGTTGGTGGTAATTCATCATATATCAATAGAAAATGAATACACTAAGTTTTAAAATTTATTTATTTATATTATGAAGAGAAACACAGAAAAGCATTTAATAAGAAAAATCAGTGACTAACTTCAAAATAACTGAAATTGTTTTTTACATTTTTTACTTAAATAAACAATTAAATATTTTAATTGCTAGTTCCACCTAGAGAAACAAGTCAGATAATACAACACATGGCTCATGTAACACATAAAAACAACAATGAAAGCAAATACAGAAATGTGAAAAATTCTCAGTAAGTTTTACCTGAAATAGTTTTGAGGGACAATGTTGATATCCACCATAGTTGCTACACCCAAAGGAACAGGAGTGAAAAATATGAATGGAGGTTCAAATGATAACTTCGGTAACTTTACCTCTCCAATTAGATGCAGCATTCGATAGCAGACTGGATACCTACTTAAATACATAGGGATATCAGCTGTATATTTTCTAGGATGACCTATTGAAAAAAAAATTAAGTACTTTAGATTCATACACACATACATAACAACAAAAAACCACACACACACACACACAAACATTTACATAGTTAAAGTCTTACTAAAGATAAAAATGTACTGAGGTTCTAACTCAATGAAGCAGAATAGATTACCCAGAAAGCAGATTTACCCTGCCAAGGAATTTAATGAGGTTTCATTGAAATAAAAATATTTTGAAGCACACTATATCTAAAAATAAAGCACATATATTTCAAATTGATTTCCACTATTATGGGAAAATACCTACACCATAGGAAAAGTGCAAAAAGGCTTCTTTTTATTTCATTATTTTCCATGCCTTAATAGGAATTTCACATCCCTTCAATATATGCATTAAGATGAGGCCATAAAGGATCTCAGAGAACCACTGAAAATCAGGCAAATTGAGAGAAAAGGAATATGCTTTCTACCAGATTTTTCTAAGATGATGAAAATTTGCATGGGTTGACTAGCCAATTTTATTAGCTAGGAAGAGAGGAAATTCCCATGTGGCAACTCACCAGGAAGAAAAAGTTTTTGCTGGGGAAAAGGCTTAACATGGACAGCAGAAAGCTAGCCTCACACATTAGGTTTCATTACAGTAAGTTGTCAACTCTCTTTTGAACCATACTATTAAACACTGTCTCTCATAGGGTGATAAATTTGATCTTGTAACTATAAGTTACTAACTTAGAATTCAAGAACAGGGTACCAGAATAGTCTGGTAGGGATCAAGGCCATCAAGAGTAACACCAGCATGGAGAAAGAGAATCTTCTGGATGATAGTGTCATGTTCACAGGTAGCATTGTGAGTCAGAAATAAAAGGAATGAACTCACTGAAATGACCAGACCCATAAGTTCTCTCAATACTGTTAGTTCTGGTCAAAGAATTCCTTAACTAGTTTAGAAAATCTGGGATTCTTAGGAAATGGGAGGTGGCTGGAGATGGTTGGGTATGGGGACTTGCTACTAATAATGGCAGGGAAGTACTCGAAAGATTACATGAAAATGTGAGAGACTGTGTCTGTAACTTGAAGTGATGAAATTAACTACAACATAATCTATGTATTTGAAACACTATAAATCTACATAGGATAAAATGGTTTCATTTAACGAAATTGATATTGCTAAAAATATTTGGGAGACAAAAAATCAATTATATTAATTTCAAAGTTAAGCAAGGGCTTAAGACTTTTTGAATTATGAATTGCGAATTGGTTGCTTTCAGAATATTTCTGGGATTGTGGAGAAGAGGATTCCTTGTCTAAGCTCAGAAGACTGGGAATTCAACAATACATTTTTAAGGTCAGGTGTTCCTTCTATCTTGTATAAGATATATAAGGATGTTATAAGCATATTTAAAATGTTTAAGAGTTAGGTTGGGATCCTAAGAAGGGTATCCATAAATTTGATCCTTTGGACTTGACCCTATCTGAAGGAAAGGTCAAACAGACATGTTTCTTATCTCTTTCAAGACTGCCCAGTTCATTTTATCTGGATGTAAATATTGATGGGGATACAATGGACAAATTCTGTAGAGAATTATATGGTGGCTCTCAATGGAAAAACTGTTACTTTTTTCAGAATCAGACATAGCAAAAAATAAAAAGAAACCACAAAAAGGCACAATGAAACCTAACTATTTTTACAAAATAAACTCTAGAATGCAGAGTATTTGATGCTTTCCAGCATAGTTTCAAAATTCTATATAGAGGGAGTAAAAGATAAGATGAAACACTTTTAAAATCTGCTAATCCTAAATAGCACCCTGTGTACTATTTCAGTAATGTAAACAAAATATACAATACCATGCCAACGGATAAAGCAGGACACCAATTTAATGTGACAAACCACTAATAAAATATTACTGAGAGAGAGAACACACAGTATAATAAACTCTCTATAAAAAAAGCTGAAAAAGAATAAAAGGTTCTTCTCCTGACTTCTGTACTGACACCAACTTGTCCTGGGTATTTTATTTTAAAGATACACAGGTAAGATATTCCAGTTCGCCTTAAGGACTAAAAGTTGGAGGAATAGAATGATGCACAACATTTTGCAGTCACAGTAATAGGAAATAAAATTTCAAATTATTTTAGCAAATTATTGAACTACTGAGAATAAAAAGAAACTCATGCTGATTTTTTCATCTGTCTATAGTTTCATGTAAAACTGAAAGAAAAATGAAGATTTTTAAAAGGTTAAAAGATGATCACATATATAACAAAAATAAGATACACAGTTTGTCAAATAAAAAAATTCATAAAACTTGAGAAAATATATTACAAATGAAATGTGAGTAACACTGCATGAAAATGAACAAAGCATATCATAACAGGAAATAGGAATAAGTTCAATTTCCTTCCTAAAAATCACATCTCAGTCTTGTACAAGAAGAAAAGAAGATCTTTTGGTTTACAATACTTACCCTAAATGCAAAATATATAGATTGAAAATAAAGTGATATACTGCCTAAACACAGAGAAGAGGAAGATAAAGTGACAATCAATCACACAAAATGCATACAAGGAAAAAATATTTAGTAGATCAATTTAAGAAGAAAATTTAAATGCATATGCTTATTTATAAGATAATTAGACATAAACTTTTCATAACATCCAATTATACAAAGCAAAACTATTGGCATCAAGAAAATTTTCATGAACTGATATTGCACAAGATTCAGATAGATCACAATAACAACTGTAATGCAATTGTGGTATGAATGCAATGTGGACACACTATCTAGTGATGTAGGACAGAAAGATGGAATCAGAGTAAAAGTACAAATACTATAAATGATTTATTAATCTGATTTTAGTTTATATTTTTTTTACTCAGAAAATAATGCAGAAAAATATCTGAAAAACCTCCAGATATGACCAGAGAAGTTCAGTACAACAAGCACCAGGTAATACAGAAATATATTCTTCTTATAGAATTACACATAATTTAAAAGAATAATGGGGGGAAAATCTCATTCACAATAATGATGCATACAAAATAAACTTTAATTACTGGAAAAACAGGCCATTCTTTAAATGAAAAAACTCAATTATATGGTTTTTTTTGAAACTATGAAAAATAATCTACAGCTCATTTAGGAAAGTAAATGTGTAAGACTTGCCAAGAATTTTTGTAATAGATGTTTAATGAGAGAAAACCTGTCTCACCAATTGAAAAATGTACAATAATATTGCAATGAGGAAAAAGAGAAAAGAGCTAGAAATATAGATATGCTGACTAGCTTCCCCCAAAGTCAGTAATCCAGGCTCACAAGCCAAATTTTCTGTGCTTTTTCTTACCTAGCTTTGAAACTCACACACTACTACACACATGGTGACCCATGTCACATATCTGCCCTACTTCATGTAGAAGGGCACTATACAGAGAGACATGAATACCACAGAAGAGGAATGTTGGGAACCATGTTTGAAGATAGTTATCACAAAATACTAGTAAGAAATTCTTCAAACTGTTTTAACAACAAATGCGAGATAATTAAGCTTTTTTATGCATGAGAAAACAAAATGTGTGAAGGACAAGTGGAAATATCAACAATAAATATAGGGGAAAAAAGTACTTACTTGGATAGAAACTTATGGAAACATTACACTTTTCATGTGGTCCCAGAACCCCAGCTACTATGCTAATGTTGAATGTGCCATTTTTGAAAAGTTCACTATTACCACTATGATCCAATATCCATTCGACATTTCTTTCTGAAGTATTATGTATCACAAGATCCTGTTTATAGTCAAAACATAAGAAATTTATAAAAATGATCACGTAATGTAAAAGTTTGTTATACCATAGCTATGTAGTGATCCTATATACAACATCATATGATTAATAGTGGTAATCACAGAAAAACGACTTTTAAAATGACTAAGTAAACAAAAGTATATGCAAATATTTTTGTAGCCTGTTAATGAGCATAGGTAGCAAACAAAAATAGGGAGTCAAGTAAAATAAAAATAGGATCAAGAACCTTCCTTCACTGACGGTGAGAATGCAAAAGAGCAGTCACTTTGAACGACACTTTGGGAGTGTTTTTATAAAGCTAAACATACACCTACTGTGTGACTCAGTTTTCCACTCTTAAGTATTCACTTAAGTAAACTGAAAATTTATACTCAGTAAAATCTATGTGACTGTTTACAATAGCTTTGCTCTTAATATCAAACAGTGGAAGAAAAAACAAACAAGGCTTCTCTCAGCTAATGAACAGATAAACCATGGTATACCTAGACAATGGAATAAAGTACAATGGTAAAATAAGTGAAGTACTAATTCATATAAAAAAACAGAAGTGAATACTTAAATATATTTTGTTAAGTGAAATATTTAAGACTCAATTTGTTATATATTGAAAAATTCAATTGCCTATTTTTCTGAAAGTGCAAGGTTATGTGGATAAAAACAGCAGCAGTTGAGTGTTGGTAGAATAGCCAACTGCAAATGAGTTATAATGCAGAGAATTTAGTATGATACAATCATTTGATATGGCAATGAAGTGGTAGGTAAATTAGTCTATAAACCTTTCAAGCCTATAGAACTGAATATTACAGAGTCTACTTCAATCTAGGGAAATGAGAACAACCAAACAAAATATTTGGAATCCCAGGATAGACCACGTGCTGTAACAAGCTATTCACTGAATGAAATAACCTCACTGAAGTTATTGGGATAGGAGAAATGGCTTAAGCAACTTTGGAAAACTGTATTTTAACTGGAAACTATAAAACTGAAGAAAAAAATATAAGTTTTATAAACACGGTATCTACTTGGTAAATGTATTCCTAATTCTAACAGCCTACAAAGGATGAAGATTTAGCATATTTATTCTACCTCCACACCCCTCTCAACCTCCCAGCTCTGGATATTTACTCTTGAAGTCTTTCATTGGCCATTGATAACTTAATAAATATATTTATATCTCTAGCATCTTTTATTTCTACTTCAGATAATTCCCTTTAATTAACCACTATGTAAAATTATAGTTATTCTTTCATTCCACCATTATTGACCCTTCAGTCAACTTTCATATATTCATTGCACATATCATAAACATTATTTTATATATAATACAGCATATATGTCAAATTTTAATTCTGCTCCATAAACATATTGACTCTTCATACTATATGTTTTATTATGACTGTAAATATTACTCATGGCAAATCTAAGAAGTGTATCAGGTCACAGATCTTTCTCTGTTGAGCCCAATGGACTCCTCTGCCATTCAAGAGAGAAGGTTCTTATTGCTAGATCAACTTTAGCCACATCAATTCAACAAAATTTCAGTGATATAATTTTGCTTTTATAAAGGGTTTGCTTTTGTCTGAAATCATATCTGAGTTCACTAAAATTTTTTCACGCCCCGTATACAAGGGTTTTTGCATCCTTGAAGCTATATTAAGAATCAGAAATATTAGACTTTTTATACTTGAAGTAGTCACACTTTGATTTCATAAGTGATCTTTTATTGCCCTATAACGATAATTACATATAGTGCTTTGCTACTATTTTATGGGTAAAATGTTAAGTGTTCTATCAACATAATTTTTTCTTCAAAGCTACAGAAGTTCAAAATTAATTGGCAGAAAATCAATAGCCATAACAAAAAAAAAGGAGCATTACAAAAACAAAACAATTTTCTACAGTTTTGTTTGAATTTCCTTCTTGTGGACATCTCCCACTCCCCCACCCAGCCTCCCCCGGCCCAGGTGGAATCATAATTAGAATGGAGGCAAGATATCCAGTAAGAAAAAAAAAAAAGTACATTATTATATAAATCACTTTATTGTATATGTGAATACTTTACAGGTTTATTATTGCCTCTTAACACATTTCCTCAGCTGTATGGAACATATCTCACATCAGTTTTAATCACTGCTCCCATTTGCATTAAAGGAGAATGATAATTTTATTTTAAGTGTTTTAAATAGTCCTATTAAATGTCTTTATATTTGTGCTTGCATACTTTCACAATTCTAAGACCATATACATATATAAATGCTGCTATTCTTTAACAAACGAGACATACAAAACTTGCTTCAGCTCAGTAAACTAACAACTATAATCAGAAAAACAGTGGTAAACTACATCAATTCTCTATACATACCTGAGATTTTGGCACCTCATCTTTAGCACCCATACAATGTACTGGGAGTTCAAATATAAATTCAGTGCAGGATAGTTCCAATGGTGCTTGTAATACTATCAAAGGAAAGTAAGAGAATTGGTACAATTATTAACGGACATAGGTTACAGATAATTCCATACTTTTTAGCATTAAACAACAAAAAATACATCTTTTTTCTATTATATCCCCAATCACAACAAAATTATACTTCAAAGCATTTCTACAACATCTTTATCACACTGAGAAAGTTCCAAAACCCTTGAGATGAAATATACTAACTACTGAACTGAAAAAAGGAAAACATATTGAAATTAGACTTATAATGCAGAAGTATCAACATGAAAAGATATATCAAAGGAACAAATATGACAATAAAGGTAAAATATAGAGATCACATCATATAATATTTCCTATGAAACAAAAAAGCTCTAAAGGGAAAGGATTATTATATGGAATATTAGAAATGGCAGTACCTATAAAAATACATTAGAGAAGACATTATTACCTGCTGGAAAATTATGTATTTTAGCAGATTTGTTTTGTAGAGCAATTTTAGATGCAAAAATTAAGCATAAGGCACAGCAATTTCTGTACACCTCTGCCCCCATTCAGCATAGGCTTCCCCATTATCAACATCCTCTACTACAATGTTAGGATGAACTTACTATGACATATCATTATAACCCAGAGTCCACACACACAGTAAGGATCACTTGCAGTGGTGCATATTCGGTTTGAACAAAAGTATACTGAAATGGATCCATCATTATAGTATCATACCAAGGGTAGTCACTTGCCTACAAATATGTGAATATTCCACAAATAAATGAAAAATTTAATAAATAATACATCCATTAGTAACTCATCTCTTTGGGAAACAAAACATTTCTTAAAAACATTTTTATTTTATGTCCAATGTATTTTAATAATTTATGTTTTGACTTAATCATTTAAAAACTGCCCACTCAACAAATAAAGTGACCTGTTTTTAATTATATCTAATTTAGCAGCAGTCACTCATCTAAGTTTATACCCATTGCTACTTAAGAAAATTCCGTCTCACAGACTCACAATCTAGGTGATGCTCAAAGGAATCATATTGTAATATGACTACTTAATATCTGTCTTTAAAAACAAATGTCACATTTTTAAACTTTTAGCTACTTAAGTATAAATATTTGAACTATGAACTTCAATTTAATGCTTCTCATTACATACCAGTAGCTTGAACTTCACATGGTCGAATAAGGGGTGTTGTCTTTGGAGCTGAAAGAGTCTTTGACAAACAACGCTCAGTGTAAAGTTCTGAAGCTTTGAAGAAATTAATTTGAACTTGAAAGGTAAAGTGAAATGTTGTAACCTGACAAACAACAAAAAAAAATTATTACACCAGTGACCAACTGTCACTGTAAGAAATTTGGGATACTAATTTTATTGTATACATTTAAAATATAGAGCTTGATGATTTGATAGACACATAAATAATGAAATGGCACCACAATCAAGATACTTAACATACATCACACCACACAGTTTTCTTTTGTGTGCATGGAATATGTGCGACAACACAATCTACATTCATAGCAAATTTAAGTATAAAGTACAGTACTGTTACCAAATTCATATTACCCTGCAATCGATCTCGTTGCAACATTATTCATAATATTCAAGATACGGACATAATCTAAATACATATCAATAGATGAACAAATAAAGAAAATGTGGTATAGACATACAATGGCATATTATTCAGGTTTTAAAAAAGAAGGAAATCCTGCCACTTGATATAACATGGATGAACTAAAAAGACATAATGCTAAGTGAAATAAACCAGTCACAGAAGACAAATGCTTCATGATTCAACTCATTTGTGAACTCTAAAATAACTAAACACAAGAGGGAAAAAGAATGGTGGTTACCAAGGGCTGGAAGGAGATAAAAGGGGATGTTGGTGAGGGGTTTCAATATTTAAGTTATGCAAGATGAGCAAGTTCTGGAGAACTAATCAAATACTATTAAACCAGTAAGAACAGTTTTTTAAAATTCCAGAAAGAAATTATCTTCTGAAATTGAAAGTACATTTTTTTTCTCAAATTGACTTGGTCTATTTCTCATGAGTCTAAAAATAATTCTTAAAAATGGAAAATCTTTTTTAAAATTCCTATTAATTCAAAACAGACTAAAAACCTAAATAGGAAATCTGGAGCTACAAATACGGTAGAAGAAAACAGAAGAAAAAAATGTCTGATTCTTGATTAGGCAAAGATTTCTTAAACACAACCAAATGAACTACTAAAAAAGAAAAATTAAAAGCATCTTTACGCTTAAAGATAATGTCAAGAAAATAAAACTAGAAGTCAAAAACACATTTGACAAAAATTAAATTTATATCCAAACGTAAATATTCAAAGGCAATATATATCAAAGAACCTAGTGAAAAGATAAAAGATTTGAAAAGACATATGAGAAAAGAAAATATACAAATGCCATCTTATCACATGAAGATGCTTAAGATCATAAGGCAATACAAAAATTCAATTGAAATCATGGGAAATAAGATTACAAACCTATCATAAAGCCTTAAACAAAGCTTACATTGCCAAGTGCTGACAAAGATATGACATCTAATACAATCAAACATTGCTAGTAGGAATGCAAAATTTAAGTCATTTTGGGAAATGGTTTTCCAGTTTCATAGAAAAATTAAATATGTGCTTATTATAAGACACAGGACTCTCTGAACTCTAGATTACCAAAAAGAAATAAAAAATTCAGTCATACAAAAATCTGCATGCAAACATTCACAATGGCCTTTACATAAATGTGAAAACCTAGAACCCAAATTCTCTCCAAATAGTGAATGGATAATACACTTTGGTAATCCATACAATACCATACTTTTCAACAAGAATATTTAAGAAATTCTGTTACACATCATGATATGGATGAATTTCAAATGCATTATTCCAAGTGTGAGAAATCAGACTAAAAAGTTAACATGTCATATGTATATAATGAAAAGGCAAAATTATAAAGAAAATGAGATCAGAGAGATTGACTACATATAGGCACAAAAAACATTTAGGGAGATGATGAGATAGTTTTCAACACAAATTTTTGTATTTGCTATACAAATGTATGTATACTAGTATGTATGACATACCAGTGTTTAGAAAAGAGGATTTCATTGCACCCTAATTTTTAAAATTCATTAAATGAAAAGAAATTAAAGCTAATTCCTCAGTGCTGATTTTTGTATGTCTAGTTTCAAGATCTAAATCAGAGTCACCATATAGGCAACTAGTCAGATGAGTCATAGAACAAATGTTTAATGCTTCATAACATCTTGGCAATTACACAGTGCTAGCCCAAGTAGCAGCCATGAACAGGCAATTCATCAAAAACGACAACTCAAAAGGGCACAAACTGTGAAAAAAAATGTTCAATGTGATCACCTCTAATGAGAGATATGTAGATAGAAACTACAATAATACACCATTGCACATCCTTGAGAATAATACATTGAAAATACCCCAATAATGAGTGTTCGACAGGATGTGGAGAAAAAGCAACCCTAATGAGTGTTGGACAGGACATGGAGAGAAAGTTATTAAACTATTGGTAGAAATGTGAACTGGTGCAACCATTAAGAAAAGTAATCTTGATTTATGCTTTTAAAAACAAAACAAAACAAAACAAAACAACCTACAAATGGAAATACTCTATGGCCCAGCAATCCCACTCTTGGGTAATAAGTTCACAGAATATGAAACCAGAAGCAAAAATAAATAAATAAATAAAATAAAATAAAAAAAACATGTGTTCCACTATCTTTACAGAAGCATTATTTATAATAGTGAAGACAGGGAAGCAACCTAAATGTCCATCGACAGATGACTAGATCAAAGTGATGTGGCATATACAGACCATGGAGCATTATATAATCATAAGAATGAATGAAATTTTCAACAAAATAGGGAATTTGAGAAATACATGAAGAGAGAATGAGAAAAACAAATAGTAGTCATTTACATAATAATTTGATGACATGAAGCACATTAAAATAAAAAAAAACCTAGAAGACATTAATAAACATTCCAGAGGTCATGAGCTTAAGAGGAAGAGGAGAGGGAAAGGGACACAGGGTTATATTGGCTGGTGATTGGGAAAAAAATTCAAAAAAAGTAATTTTGGAAGGCAAAGAAATGCAACAAAAATTCTTGCCCATTTTGCAAAAAATAATTGATTCCAAGATATTTATTCCCTTCGGATGCAATTACAATCAGATAGTGTTCTTGATTTCTCTGTTAGTTCATCATTTGGTACAGAAGCACAAGAGATCTTTTCTTTGTTACTTTGGTAGCATGCCAGTGAGAAATAAATTTCTGTTGTTTATAAACTACCCAGGCTGTGATATTATAGCAGACTGAACAAAGACACTGATAATAACACTGCCAATTTCTATCTCCTGCCATATAATCTTTTGTAAATAGTCTGTTCTCATAATGGAATTATACAAGCATAAAAATACTATAGTATGTTTTATTTTCATGGCTGTTTCATTTATTTTGACAAATCACTAAAAGCAACACATTCCCATGACAAACTATTTCTGCAGTGATACCAGCACACAGATGTCAAGGAGTAAATTGAATAAAGATGTATTTCATGTACAATACTCCTTGCTTACATATTTCAGTCCTTCAAAAATGAACCAAAAAATCTTTGTTTGATCTTATTTTACTGGAATTTCTCATTATTTAATCACTAGCAATTAGCTATACCTTGTCTCATCTTCACTTTTCCTCTTCTGCTTTGACTGCTTTCTTTTTTTCTTATGTTATGCATTAATATACATTCACTTTTGATTATACATTTTAACAGTATTCATATTGTTTTAGCTGCCTCGGTTTTTTTACATGCTTTTTGCATATAATATGGACTCATTTTAACGGCAAATAATATCTAAGATTATGCATCCCAAGTGGCTGTCATCATCTGACTGTGATGGATGAGGAAGGGTTCCCAATGGAAGAACATGAGGGGAATGAAAGAGGAGGTCTATGGACACATAAAGACAAGGAAAAAGAGGCCAAAGTCTTAGCAAGACCTCCATGTGGATATTGAAATCACTCTGAAAATGAGAGGAGTAGAGTCCAAAATATAGAATGGGTCTGGTGGGTACCAATGTCCAGAGATTACTATTTTGAGTAGAGAAAGTGATAAATTCACATTACAGAAAGTTCAAAGAAACAGGCATTGTAAACAGATAAGGAGCATCTAGAAAAAAATAAATCAATCCAGGGTAAAAGGTTTCCAGAAAGCACCTCCAAAGCTACACCCAGATGCATAGGGAAGGTAACATAAGAAGCAGTATGTTAGAGATTGATGTGTTGATGATATGAAGAAACCATAAAGGGAACAGAGGTCCTAAAAGAAAACTGAGGATTGATGTAAATATAGGGATTCTACAAGGACGAGGAGAAGGGAAAGTATGTCAGGGTTGAGGAACTCAAAGCTGCTGACAATCAGAATCTGTTTAAAGAGGGTTCCACCTTTGGGGATGACTAAGGTAAAGAATACCCATGATGGATTAAATCGCAATAGCCATCATGGATTAAAGTTTTAACTGACAGGGTGCAGGGTCCCAAAGTCAGAGCAGATAGGAAAATAGGAGAGGAAGACGGGTATGGCAGGAGAGGTTTAACACAATTACTGTGCTTTCATTTTAAATTGCTTGTTGTGATTGATGACACTGATGATGTCAGCAACTATCAAGATAAGGAATGAGATAATACATTATGTTTGTATTTTAAGTATGAAGCATTTCTGCCTCCTACAATATATGTTTTCTAAAACACTGTGAGCTAAAGTTATAAACCTGAGGGGAAAACCTCACCTACTATGCTGCCACTTGTGTATACAGGAGGAGTACTGGATCTGCCTTCTCTTAGTCATAACTTCAGAGAAGATTTACACAAAATGTATTTTACTCAGGGTACCTTGTTATTACCCAGAGTACGAAATTGACAAATGCAAAGATTTCTTCACCCATGTAAAGTCAAATTGTAAGAAAACAAGATATCTGTACACAGAGACTTAGGGCCATACAGAGAGAAAGGAGAAAAGATGAGTCCTATCATTGTGAAGTCACTAAGCTGTCTAATGAAGGAAAATGTCAAAAGTATTGTGATATGTGCCATTCTGAGTACCTCTCCAGATGCTGTCATGCAAATAGAGCAATGGTCATGTTGAAAAAGACATTCTGCTGAAGAAACATTTTTTTCCTCCAGGTCAGTGTTGGTAAAAAAAAAAAATGCTTAAGATTAGAAAAGGGACAGGTGCAATTCAAATGTTCCTTTCTAATCCAAAGGATTTTCTTCTTATTATTATTATTATTTTTTTTTTGGTAACTGACTATAAATCCAGGCCAACCATTGGGAAGTGTTTACTCAAAGGTTGGATATCCTTGAAGAGAACATAAGGGTTAGGGGATGAAATTAAAAAAAAAAACTAATAAACAAATTTCTCTATTGGAAAGAGCTGTAGGGCAAGTGGAGAACAGAAGACATGAGAAATACAGAACTGAGCCACTGTATAGCTACCAGCCTGTGCTACAGAAAAGAACTCAGGCAACAGCCAAAAGGACAAGTACAAAATGAAAAAGGAGAAAGATCACCACTAGTGCTATCAAATACACCCTTCTGTGATGATGGAAATATTTTGCACTATCTGATCAACAGCCATATGCAGATAGTGAAAACTTAAAATAAGTTTATTTAAATTAAGGAACTAAAACCTTAATTAAATTTAACTTTAAGATAGCTTTAATTTAAACATCTATGTATGACTAGTGGCTAAAATATAAAGAACACAACTCTCTCTTATGGTCCTGAAAGCATGCATTTTCACAAGGAAAAGAGGGAGTTGAGTGATTATAAACAAACAGTCCAGTCGAAGATGCTTGCTCTAATTGTAAAGGCCACCAGCACTTTTGATTGTACTGAAACTGGGTGCAGGATAAAAAAGGAAGGCTTACAACTAGAAACTAAGTCCTTTATCTTTTTGTTGATTTCACATTTTCCTACTACATAGTTCAACCAAGAAAGTGCATTGCTTATTTAATGTACACACAGAGAGACACAAAGACAGACAGCTCAGCTAGCTATAAATCTGTGGAGGACATCTGAAATGACTGGAAACAAAATAATCAATCAACTTCACAGGCACAAATTTATGAAACAAAATCTCACAAGGTACACAGTCTCTGCAGGGTTTTTTATGTTCTTCTCATTGTTGGGCTGAATTACACTCCAACACACTAAGTAAATCTTCGTTTAAAACACCCAACAAAGATAGAATGAGTCAAAATCTTAAGTAATGTATATCATTACAGAGAACTATAAATGTATATGATTTTTAAAATCTTACAATCCACTTTTAGAATCCTAGAAGAACCACAATCTAGACATTAAGAAACAAATTTACAAATGGGATGACATCGAACTAAAATAAATCACCATAATCAAAGAATCTCACATTAAAGTGAAAAGACACCCTAGCAGAATGGGAGAAAACATTTGCATTCATTCAATAAGGGGCTAATGTTATAGATCTACAAAATATTCCTGAGTCAAAAAAATAAAATAACCCCAATCAAAAAGTGGGCAGTACTAAGTAGCCATTTCTCCAAAGACATAGAAATGGACAACAAAATGATTAAAGAGCAATTAGCATTCAAAACCCCTTTTTATTGTGTCACTAATTATTTTCATTTAGTTCATTCTATTCTACACCTATTAGAAGGTTTCATGTGAGTTATGATGGAATATAAAAAATTTTTATACACAAGTGCTTTATACTCTAGTAATGATAAAGGAGTTCCATTCTTCGTTGGGAGAACTCAACAGCATGTCTTTTCATGTCATGAAATGAGGTCTCTCTTTGGCATGCCTATAGCAGAAACTCTGAAGCAAAGACATATCAGATTTCTCTCAAAATTTTGCCATCAGTACCCCTTCTTCTTGGGCACGTTCCAGGAAAGGTGTTTGATTTTGTATTTTTTCTTATTGCTGCTGTTTTTCAATAGCTAAACATCAAAGGACACTATAAAAATAACCAGCAACACAGCAACCCCTCTTAAATCTTCACAGCACATCTTACGTAATTTCAAGTAGAGATTCCAGGAGCATTAAGCATACACCACTTACATATTAAGTACAGAGCACATTTGGTCAAATATAAGTGACGATGGAGTTAACCTCCATTTTACTCTCCATTGTAACATGTCACATCTTGAATTTCCTAGAGAGCATAACTGAGACCAGAAGAACACGTGGGTACCCTGCACAACTCTCGAGACAATGCAAGCAAAAACCAGATCCAACATCATTTTACTGGCTTAGAGAATACACTCAGGCATGCTCACAAGCTAGAAAAAGACCCACTAAGAAAGGTAATCTTTGATAGTTTCCTGGTTAGAATTATCTGTAACTCCAACATTGGCCAGCAACATGAATAATAAGTAGAAAGCTGAACTTACTTCCAGGGGAGAAAATGTCATGCCGCATTCCAGAGATGAATTTCCCTCTATTTCGAAATAAAATATGTCAGGAAATTCAGGGTCTGAGTATTGCACTATCAGACAGAAAAAAAATGCATTAAAAAAAAGTCAACAATAATATTGTTACAAGTGGAAGTGAAACTGAGAAATCTCATTAACATGCTTATGACAAGCACAAAGCACTGATATAGCTATAGAGATATAGAAGGATGCTGGGTTAAAAAAATGTTCAATACCAATATCTAAATAAAGTGACATAAAAATAAAATTAAAATATTTAATAATGGTACATCACTTATAGTATTTCTTTAACATTATACCTTAAAGTGATTTATTTTTGTTTTTATAATATTATTGTTGTAGTATAAAATATAAACCTGATTTGTCTTTAAAATCCATTGAAAAATATTTGAATTCTTCTAGATTAAATTCCACTCGGGCACGTGACATACCCTTGTTTGTTATTAAAAATGGGACAATGCGGGTAGTTCCCACAAAGGTGCCATTGAAGTTAAAGAAATCCTGAAATTAAAAAAAATATATATATAATTAGAAAGTACAGCAATATTTATGAAAATAATGTAAGCAAAAAATGTACCATATTGTTTATCAAGGGCAAAACTAACTGCAGTTCATTTTAAAATTTAGCTGCTTCCCTTCTCCCCAACCTTCCATTTGTAATGGTGACCAAATCTTAGTATTCTTCACTTCTTAGTTTATTGTAATTGGATGAAATTGAAAATACATCACTTGGCATTCCCTTTCCAAATTCCATCTTTATTCATTCTTCCCATAACAACTAAGTCACAATTAAACTAGTTGAAAACAACATCACATTCTTTCCTAAAATTCGATGGCTCTCATTCATTTACAGGATGAAGTTCAAGTTTGTTAAGTTTGTTAACAGTGTGCTTAGCACTCACGAGGTCCTTTTCCTGCCTCTCATTTCCTTTTCTTTTTTGTAGGTTTTACGTCTTTCTAAATTTTTATTTTTAAGCTTCTTTTAATTTAATTGCATATGTATATATTTCTAACAACCTTGTCTACCCCAAGGTTCTCCCACTACCTTGTCATCCTTGAACCATCATCTTAATCTCTTGTGCCCATTCCTGGCCAGATATTATGCCCCTCTGCCTCCTTTGCTCTATGCTTAATTCTTCTGTTTGTTAGTTTTAAGTTTACTTGTCATTTTGTTTGTTTGTTTCCCCTATATCCTGCATATAGGTGAGATCACCCAGCATTTCTCTTTTTCTTTCTGGCTTAATTCTACCAGTATGATTCCTTTTAGGTCCATCCATGTTATCACACCTGGGATTTCATCAAATTAAAAAACTTCTGTACAACTTAAGAGACAATAAACAAAACAGAGAGACACCCAACTGAATGGAAAAAAACTTTTGCTCTCCACACAAGTGATAAGGGTCTAATATCAAAATTCTATAAAGAACTCACACAACTTAAGAAAAACAAAGCAAAAAGCCCAGTCCAAAAATGGGTAGAAGAGCTAAAAAGACACTTTCAAGGAGGAAATACAAATGGCCAACAGGCATAGGAAAAAATGCTCAACATCACTAATAGCCAGGGAAATACAAATCAAAACCACAATGAGATACCATCTTACACCAGTAAGAATGGCTCAAATCAGAAAAATAGGGGAGTGGGGGCAAGTACCGGCATGGATGCAGAGGGAAAAGAACAGTTTTACAGTGCAGGTAGGAGTGAAAACTGGTCCAGCCACTATGGAAAGTTGTGTGGAGGACTCTCAAACTACTGAAAATACCATTCCTCGGAATCTACACAGAGGATGTCTCATTTCTTTCCATGCTCACCCTATCACATCACTTTGTATTTCAGCAAGATTTTTGACTTGTCATTTACAACCAATACCTGACATTTCACTCTTCTGTGTTCATCAAGGTGTCCCATCTGCCCAGAAGGCAGCCCTTCTCTAACTTGTAATTGTCTGACAGACTGTGTCCTTCACACTCCAGTGAGATAAATAACAATAACACTGTTTTTGGAACTACTTTCCTTCCTTCGACTTACTCTACATTGCAGAATCACAATGTTTATTTGTTTAAACATTTGTTTCTCTTAATAAAACTTAAGTCTGATTCATATTTGTTTTTTTCTAGCACCTATTTGATACCTAAGTTAATTACATTAGGGAATTGTAATGAACGTACCTTACCTTATATACCAGGTATTCACCTATTCTACAAAACACTACTGAATTCCACCTTCCGGAAGAGTTACTATCCACATAATCTATAGCTCCTTTTTTATTTTTATTTTTTATTTAATTAAGGTATAGCTCTTTTGTAAAAGACTTACTAAATACAACATTATAAGGAGAAAGAAACTAGTATCTCAATGTTGAGGAAAATGCTTCTTTAAGAGCAATAGGTCACTGTTTCACTTGAAGTAGCAAATCATTTCTACCGGTGAAATTTGTAAAACCCAAAATTGTTAATGAAACTTTAATGCTTTCTTTATGCAATAAATAATTACTCCTCTTATCTGATGCTGGCTTTGCCCACATACTCATTTGGATAAAATTTCCTAGTTGTTATTAAGACACATAGTCAATGCTACACAGATATTAAATGTATTGCTGACAATACCTGGTGATACTAAAATATTTTAAATGGTAACGAGGAAGCTATGTTTAAAAACCAATATAACTAAGGATACTGAAAAATACACATTAATGCAAAATTCTATGACTCAACTGTACCATAACAAGTAAAGAGTGGCAAAAATGTTTTTAGGATGAGACAATAAGATCAAATCTCAATTATTGTCTAATATTATTCAAGGAAGGACACCATAGCAACAACAACAAAAACTCTAGAAACTATAGAATTTAATCTCCAAAACGAACCATAGCACTATAGTCCTAGACAAGCTAGTTTAGTATTTGTCACTCTATTCGGACTCACCATGTCTTCAACATCAAACAAAATTGAGGCTAAAGAATTATAACTTAAAGCCAGCCCCTAGAATTGTAGTGATTAAAGTGCAGACTAGTTCTGGAGCCCTGCTGCCTCATAAATTTCTTCTCAATCTATTTCAGTCCCATGATGATGTTAGGTACTGTGGTACTAACAGATGAGAGAAAAACAAAAGTGCAAATAATCTGCAAATTATGTGACAAACGCTATGATGGAGAGTTTAAGATATTCATAACATCTGACAAATATTACAATGGATGGACATAGGACCCTGCTAGAAGGATCAGTTTTTCTTTGGACAATTCTAGAATAGTGTACATATCAATTTTACAACAAACTTTTTTAAGGATAGAGAACAATGAACTATAATTCAGAAAATGCGAATCAAGATGATCGTGAGATACTATTTTACATTCATAGGTGGGCAAACATTAGGTCTTACAATTTAGGGAGGAATGGAGGTGGAGAATTAAAAAAAATCTTCTAACTTATGGAGCAATACAAATAGAAGAAAATATGGACAGTATCTTGTGAAGTCAAACATGTACATATTCTATTTCTAAGCAGCTCGACTCCCACAGAAACTCTTTCATATGTACCTCAGAAAATATGTATATATTTAATGTTCACAGCTAAAGCACTTTCAGTAACAAAAACAAAAACAAAAACACTTAATGGGTAAACAATAAATTGAGTCTATATGTTATAGACTTATAGTCTTAAAGTTATATGCCCACACAACGAACTATGGAGCAGCAATGACGATTAGTGAACTGCAGCTACCTACAATTTAGAAGAACTTTGGAAACATAATAATCTACTGAATGTAACTCACCAAAGATTACTTTATTATAAAGTTCAAAATGAACAAACTAAAATAATGGATGTTTAAGAAATGTGTGTGTGTGTGTGTGTATGGTGTAACCCAATTTGGAAAAAAAAGGGTAATAAGCAAAATATTGAGGAAACTGCATCTCTTTTAAGGAGAAATAGGGCCACAATGAAGTCTACAGATGATGTTAATGATATTGATAATATTATAATACTTATATTTAGTGATAAATTCTTATGCCTCCCTTTAATATTCTGATTCATTACATATGCATAAAAGAGCTGTCTGGAGAGCTATTAACAAAAAGCATTACATTCATAATTACACAAATAGCTAACATACTCACTGGTTTGATTTCAACATCAGCAATCTCAACAATTCCTCCAATCCTAAGGTCAATGATATTTGCACGGCGAATAACAACCTTATTTAAAAGAAATATAAAACTTTGTGGGAACCACATAAAAGTATACTCATATACTGCTGATGCAATGCCTGGCATTTATCTAACATTTTGTAATTTAAATAATCTTAACATTATAAATGTCACACAATTTTTTCAGCAGTTGCCACATTTCTTGTTATGCAGAATTGATATTCCTATGTTTAACTGTTTAAAACTCCACCATAAATAAGACGAGTTAACAGCTTGTGAATTTGACCAGAGTTCTAATCATTTGACTAAACATTATTGCCACTCTCTGTAGCACATTTGTATTTCCTTAATTTCAATTGTTTATTCAGAATTAAAATAACCAATGAAACCATAATTTTTCCCATAGAAAAATACAATGGTCACCAACAATGAGCTATATAACAGCTAAATCTATGTGTAGTGTTATTTCCTATTTTAATCCTCAGTATTTTTTGAGGTCTTTTTAAGGTCATAATTATTAATACCCTAATTTCTTAATGAGGAAAATTGAGACTTAGAGAGGTCAAGTATTTTATCTTCTGTTTGGATTCACAAAAACTTGAAAGCAGCAATGGCTGACCTTGAACAAAAAACTGAATGAACATTCAGCTGCCTCCAAGAAAATTAAATAGAAAAATAAGAATGTAGTCATATAATTCCTACAAAATAATATAGATTATATGAACATATAATTGTCTAGACAAAGTCTTAGAAGCACAAAAAAAAAAATTCTCTGACCGCCCCATTTGCAAAAGAATTGGAAATAGTTGAGCTCTAACTGTAAATCTAAATGTATATCATATCTAAGAAATATGAGATTATTTCACCTTTTCCCACAGAGTTAGCAATTATTTAAAGGCAAAAAAAGGACACAATATCAGTTTTTCAGAATTACTGGGGAAAGTTATGTGCCAACTAGAGTGTCTTCTTAACCAAACTGCCATAGTGATATCATGATTTACAAATCTTATTTAAATAATAGATAGTATATATACTAAATTAATAAAAACACTATTTAATTATTTGGAAGAAATTAAAACATGTTCTTCATTAATGAACCTCGAGTATCTCAACTCCACATGGCTACCATTTTGTTCACATTTCCATCATTCATCATTCACTATCCTGGTCCATTGCTCCTTTGACCTTTCATCTCTAGAGACAAACTACACCCTGAACCATGTCAGCTCTCAATCAGCTCTGACATCATACATTCATCCCTCCCTTTCCAACAACCCTCTCTTATCTTTGTTTTCTTTCAGAGACAACTGTTTCTGGATATCACATCACAGGAATATCCAAGTATATGATGTGTAATCTTTTGATCAACCCCAATTCATCTTTGTCCATTTGCTTCAACTTCTTCCAAAGTTGAATTATAATTTCTCATATACCAATATACTCAATTCATCTATACTCATTTTGGTTTTCTAGAAAAATGGAAACATTCTCTATCATTCATAAGGCTAATCGATGGTCTTCAGACCAGTATGTGTATGTCACAGCTTCTTTAATAGACATCTCTATATGGTGATCCAAAAGGTGACTCAAACTCATCACATGCCTCTAAAATCTGCTACTCAACCTCTCATCTCTTTCTCACTGAAGGTAGCCAACCATCTGTCTTACTCTAATTTATCTTATGTATATGTGATTCTTTTACAGTCACATAAATGTTATCACATACAATCTGTCCATAATTTATAGTCATTAAGTCTACTTAGAATTAGAGTTCCAAAACTGATCATTTTTTCCTAGCGCATATAATTACATATGTTAGCTAATCAACATCATGAAAAATAGCCATCCTTTGTTCTATGACTAGTAAGGGTTTTTCATAACTTAGAGATGCAAATATAATTCCAATTCACATGAAACATGTCCCATATTGATTAAACTTATCCATATCAACTGAGTTCCATTACCAACTTTCACCACAAACATTTTCTATAAATCTGCTAACCATTTCTTCATTAGATGATATAGGTATGGTTGTTTTTTTCCAGATCTCTAAAATCTGTACATCTATAACTAAATTGCAGAAATTTAAAAATTTACTCTTTATATTATAACAATAAAACCAAAGTCCATTGAAAGATATCATAAATCACATTTTCTAAGAATAAACATGGGCACATTTTATAGCATCATACCTACTATTATAAATATAGGAAACAAACAAATACACATATATCTAAGGTGCAAAGATACAAACACATACCTTTGTTTTTGTTTCAAAACTTTCTGCCTTGGTGGCTTTACAGGAGATATTAAGAATTGTTAGTCCTCCCAATGGAACAATTCCTTCGGATGGAGTAATATTAATTATAGACAGAAGACTCTGATCACAAACCTATAATTAAAGTTTTGCAGAAATGATTCATTCTCCTTTCAAGTCAGTGCTCCAAAACATTCCTAGGAAAGTTTTCAACCAACTATCTGAAGAAAGAAACCCCCTGGGACGGGCATGAGGTGGTTTTGTAGCAGAATTTCAAACACCAGACTCCCAAATACATGGAAATTCAGTAAGGACTTGTACCACTATCCGAGAGAACAGACCTTTCAATTCAAATAGGATGATAAAGTTTATTATCTGACATGTTCTCAAAACTTCGCAAGGTTGAGCTATACCTCTTAGGCTGATGCCAAAATTCTAGATTCTGTTTAGATACCTTGCCTTTCCCCTATATCTAAAAATTGAAAGCAAAGTTAGTGGGGAGGCAAAATGATAAACTTCTTATTTTTCATTATTTTCTTGATAGCCTAAAGTCCAGGACATCAGTTTGGTTTTCTAAAAACCTGTAAGTAATTCATCAATGAATTCATGGTGTGTTTTGTCAGAGGCCAACTTTGGCTTATGTACCATGCTTTAAGATAACAATGATTTAAAGGGAAATTGGTAAACATATCTTTAGAGAGAAGGCAACAAATAAATTCCAGAACTAATTCTAAAGAATCAGAGTAGAAAAAAAGCATTTTTATTTTTCTGACATGCAAATACAAATCTTGAATGAGAAATCTCAATGTTAATGTCTACTGTCACTATTAAGAGATCTCAATATATATGTATTTTTTTTCCAATAGGAAAACTAATGAACTTTTATAAATCACTCCACAATTTAAATGAGAAAGATTTTCATCCAGGACCCAGTTACCACCATAATACTCCTGATGACAGAGTGAAATGAAAGGAAAAGCACTTAACTAAATATAGAGTAGTAACAACAACTCATGCTTTTTTTTTACATTTTGCCTTTTTTAAATCATCTATCTTCCATTAAAATTAAATATACAGAGAATACAGGTAAGAGGAGAAGAAAAAACTAAGAAAGGAAGAAAGATTGAGATTAATGACTTTAAAAGAAAATAAAAAGGACAAAGGACCTGAAATACACTCAGGAAACTCTCACATGAAATATATAAATATTAGCACTCCATATATACTTCATGGCAAAAGATTACTTCAAATTATAATGTGACATGACCCAAAATAGATTCTAAGATTCTCAATTACCTTGAAATAAGCATGGTTTTTTCCCACATTGCGAAGAACAGCATTCTTCCAACTTGTTAAACCTTGAGGGCTATTACTGAAATGTATCCTTGACTCCAACAATAGGACCTTGGTGTGCCCAAGCTATTAAGAGGAGAAAGAAGGGAAAATGTAACTGAAATAATAGTAGTAATTTTTTTATCCCATACCAGATCACTCAGGGTTTTTTAGCTCTGTGGTAATTTCTAAAATACAAAGTTTTACCAGCTTTTATAATGGACTTAAGATAAAGGAAAATAGAATGGAATATTTAAAATGTACTCCTAAACTGAGAAAAGCAAGGTGAATAAGAACAATTTATGAAGGAAGCAAATCTGACTGAGAATCACGTAGATCAGTCTCTGAAAAAAATCTCAGATGTCATATCCATAACTGGATAGGATGTGATTTGCAAAAGGAAAGCTCAAGGGTCACCCAAAGTATGACAGAATCTTTCAAATGAGATTATCCAGGCAGGTTTCTCTTATATGTCTTCTCACAGCACTTAATATATGGGTAATGCATAATTTGCTTATATGAGAATAGGGGGGTAGTTCACCTACTCACAGTATTTCTCAGGCACAGGACTCCCTCACCTTGTCCCATGTAAATCGCTTCACAGAACTAATCCAGCAAAGAATACTTTTTGTAAACGTTGACATTCTTCACCTCTCCCATTTGCAGAAAGCAAATAACAGTCAAGGGGAACTAAAATTCACGTTTCCCAATGACTTATTCTTTAAAAAAGACCTTATTTTCTTTGTGATATAATATTTCTTATTGTTTTAGGAGGCTTTAATACAGTCACAATTATTTGAAGAACAATAAATATTCAAGCAAAGCTAACAGAAGAGTAAATCCTTCATAAATTAATGACAAACTGGAATGAACATTTTATTTAATCACTCCATGTACCTCCATCTTTACTTTTTAAAGAGTGACATTTCACTATTCATCTAACTTTAAGGGTTTTTAAAATTTGGCAGAGATGATACGACTCACTAAACTTTCACTTCATAGTCTAATTCTTAACTAATCCTAGTATAGGGAAAGCAAATCTTACCAGAGTGCAAGGGCAAAGGCTGTGGAGGCAGATAGATTTAGATAAAAATTTCAACTAGGGCACTGACTAAATGTGTGAACTTGTATTAATCAACCTCTCTAGTTCTCCATTTCCTCACACATCAACTGAGAGGCTTGCACTTGTTTTATATGGTTATTGTAAATATTAAATTAGATCATACATGAGCAACAATCAGCATCATGCCTGACATGTAGTAAAAAAGATGCTTATGACTTAATTCTAAGTCCAAACTGCTAAGTGACTTATCTTTACCAGCTAGAAAAAATACACTGGGGTAACTATATGGGCAAATTTCTATTTACTAACTTTGTCAAAAACAGTTGTTTAATAACAGGGAAAGAACTATGTTTATATGTTTTCAAGAGAAAGTTTCAAAAATGCTTACAGAAGTACTATATTAGCTAAAAATTTGAAATAATCCAAATCTCCATCAGCTATGTAACATAAGAATGACACTACAGTCATGTAAAGGTATACTACTCAGGAATGACAATAATCTATGCCAGTATATCAGCAGAGATGACTCCCACAAACCTAATGAGAACCAGACATAGAACAGAATGTATACTTTGATTACATTTACATAAAGTTCAAATCCAAAAATAATATATCCTCTTAGAAGATAGTGATGACCATAGAAAGGGCTCAGTGGCTGGAAAACGTGAAGGTGGGTGTCTTTTGTGATACAAATCACGCTCTTTGTTTTGACCTGTGTTTGAGTTATGAAGGTGTCATCAGGTCTATGAAGACTGAGTGCAACATAAGGACATAATGTGGGCACTGTTCTGTGTGTACATAACAGTAGACAATTTGTGAGGAATAATAGGTAACTGAAACATAGTGAAGGTCAAATAAACTGGCTTATTTCAAGACTGGAGCAGAGGAAAGACCTTACTGATTCCTGACTGCCACTTGCCAGACTGAAGTGGATGAATCACTTATCTCTTAAGGCTACAAGATGCTTCAAAGCTGCAAGATTTAAGAGTATGATCATGGCTTGGAGATAGAAATGGGTTTAAGTAAAAGAGCATTTGGCTTGTATTAAGTTGCTGAAAACACTGGCAGGGAAATTTGGGACACAAGTAAAGTAGATTCTTGTTGATGAGAGGCATAAAGTTAAGTCTTTCTGGAAACAGAGGAAAGTTAAAATCACATATTACAGCTTCTGCTTTACTCACATTTTTATTAAGTATATTCTATAAAAATAATTTTCTTGCATTTCTTTCTATGTAAATTGTATGTTCCATTTCATATGAATTAATAATTACTGCAAGAATACTAACAATGCAATACAGTATGACCAGAAAACAATTTTCTCTATTAATAAGATAAGTTTCAGTGTCTCCCACAGTATATTATATATTTATATTATATACTTATAGAGACTATTAAGAATCTATTAGTGCTGAAGCAAAACTGAGTTAATTCTGGGTGACACACATTTTTTAGAGAACTGACTTCAGGAAAACACTAATTTAGTTAGCTTAGTATTAGTACTACATGCAAACTCAGCATTAAATAGCATAGTATACTATACACAGTATACTATACACATAGTATACTATACCCAACTAATTTAGAACCCGCAAAATAAAAAATCATATTCAAGGAAAGTCATTACGTGTGCAGCACATTTTAGTGTCATTGTATTGCCTTCATCAACGTGAAGAATAAATTCTCCTACTTCTGGAGCACTGAAGCTTGGATGCCATATGACTTCACATATCAATGAGGAAAATGGGTCAACAGTGCCTAGAGTGGATTTAGAAAGAGATATTTACCACATTTTAATTATACATGTGTGTATATTTTTAACACACAAAATAAGAGTGGAATAAAAAATGCAATGATATCATCTAACAGTGCATTGCAATTAAGCCTTATAGGCAAATGTTAAATGAGAAATTATCGAGAGAATAGACCTACAGAACTGATTAAAATTAAAATCTAAAATATACACCATACTTATTTAAGTAACAAATCAAGATATTTGACAAAATATGCCAAAATTTGTAGAAAAACAAATTTATCAGTAAAACAAACATTCTTTATTGGACATTTGGAATAGTTTTACAAATTGACTTTAAAAAACCATTTCTGAACTCTGACCAAATGCTTCCTCCATCTTTTCCAAAACTCATCAACATCACATACTCATTCAATTTTCAGAGGGAGGAATTACTACAGAAAGAAACTTTTTAAAAAATTCACATTTCTAGAGATGCAACTTTGATGTAGCTATTGGTAACTAACACATTTCTATAATTCAATTGTATTAGGAACCCAGGTAGTAAGAGTTGTTTTGCCTGTTTCAATTTACCATCTCTTTTGGCATAAGAAAATAGTACATAATGCAAAGAACAATTTGGAAGTTCTTCCTTCAGAAAGAGGATCAACTGACACTCAAAAGCACAAAAGCACAGAGCAATGAGATGAGTGGCTTATCACAAACAAATTTTGCCTTTGTTTATATTGGCTATGAGATGATGGTGGTTTCCTCGATCTTAAAACAGGATTGAGTGTCTACCTATTTTTGCAGAAGTCATGTAGTGACATGATAACACAGGCAAAGAGATCATAATAATGTGTGATGTCCAGAAAGTACCCCTGTGTAAGATATTATTAAAAGCCTTGAAATGAAGATAAGCCAATCATTCATAACAAGAAAAGAAAATGATCATGGAAGAGTTTAACAGCCTAGATAGGGTCCATCAGGATCCTATTTGTATGAAAAACAAGTTACACTATATTAGATTAGATAAATAAAAACTTACTTATAGTATGCAATCACAAGACCATGAATAGGTATTCCAAGGTTGCCTTAAAAAGTTGACGTCTTTTTTTTTTTTTTTTTTTTTTTTTTTTGGCTCATGCCTGTAAGCTTCAGCCTAAGAAGCAGTCGGGGCTAGGGATCGCGGTTCGAGTCCCGCCTGGGGTCCGTAGCGAGACCTATTTTTTTTTTTCCAAAAAAATTGCTGGGCATGGTGGCGTGCTCCTGTAATCCCAGCTAGCTGGGAAGCTGAGGCTGGGGACTGCTTGAGTCTGTGGTACCCCGGGCAATGAGAGCCTGAGGTTCCATGGGCAAAAATAGTGAAACCGAGTCTCAAAAAAATTTTAAAAAAATTGACAATGTCTTTAATGAACAATAATCCTACCAGCTTCCTACAGTATCATTTCTTACCATGTGGTCTTCCTTAGTGTGGAAAGGTATCATATCATGGTAGCTCTTAAAAGCGCACAGGTTGTAGGATCAGACACCCTGGGTCAAATTGTTAAGTTCTACAACTTAAGAGGTCAGACTGTAGACAATTTACTTAAATGCTCTAACACCTTTCATATACATAAAATGGAGATAAATGATATATATATATATATACTACAAACTAATATATATATATACTACAAACTAATATATAAGTACTTCAAACAATGTGTAGCACATAGAAGGGATGTGGGGCTTAAAGAAATTTCTCTGGATATCTCATTTGGCAAGAAAAGTTGAGAAGCAAGTTCCAGATAAGAGCATTGCTTCCCAAACAAGACTGTTAGGAAAGGCAATGCATATCATCAGATATGTAGATGATATAATGAATACACAATGGGAGCAAAAACATGTTTTTCTAAATCAGTCAAAGGAAATAGAGGAAACCTCAAAAAAAGGAAATGCCATTTGAGTGACAGATGAACAGAATTCTGAAGGACAAGGTTTGGGGGAAGTTCAAGTCATATTACAGTTATGGGAGAGAGTGAAGAGAGGAGAAGACAGTGATGAGAAGTAACGGACAAAGAACAGTCAAATACTAGATGGACAGACACACACACACACACACATACACACAAACATCCTGTGCATGTTCCATTTACGGGAGTCTGGCTGAGATGAGTGCTTTCCCTTCAATCATCATGGCTATGTGCTTTTATCCAGGAATATGATGTGTATCAGAGTAGAAAAGAATTAAATTGGATGTCTGTGTTGAGCACATGTAGGACTGCCAGGGAAGATAACAACAAAAGGTAAATGAGAAAAACAGTGAGAGTAAACTGTCTAAAGACAAGTTTGAGGAGTAAGTGGCCTCAAGGTTTCAGAGCAAGGGTAAAGACAAGGGTGGAAACCAAACAAGCCGAAACCTGAACATTATCTAATGAAAAAGTCAAATTAGAAGCCAGTTCTATCCTAGAAGACATCAATCAACTCATACATTCTCCCCTCACAATATCCACTATATCCAAACAAATCCAAAATATATCATGCCTCAGGGAGAAACAACATAAAATTTAATTTAGAACTAAGCATTTTGCTTTACAAAAACAGACATGATTAAATTTATTATGCAGGATGTAAAATCAATATAGAAAAAGGAGTACAAGAAAAATAACTTGATAAAAAGTCATTTTCTATTTATACAATGAGGCAAAACCAAACTGAATAATCATCATAAGAATATTCTGAGCATCAAAAGGAAAATGACATGAGAAAAATCTATGTATATAAATTATGCATACTTTTTTCAATGCTATAGGAGATGAATTTGACTATGGCATTATTTGTGCTCTAAGAAAATCAAATCAAAAGTACTTAAAGGCTAATGGTTTATTCATCTTTAGTGAACTGGAAGTCCATTACTCATAGAAACACTTTATCTGGAAGTTAACACTATATCTGAAAAAATGTAATAGTGACCCAAAGAGAATAAAATACTAAAACATTTCCTATAAAAATAGGAATTCTACATATGATGAAAAGCATACAGGTTCTAATTTTATTGTTCTACTCCTCTTTTGACAAATAAGCATCATCATTGCATTTCCTTGGCAGCCACAAGGGGGAAGCCCATCCCATTCAGCCATGGTCACAATGGAGAAAACAGTGTATGTGCACTGTGCTTTTCAAAAATCCTTAGTGTCGTAACACAAATTTGATTAGATCCTACAGATGGAAAGCAGGTACTATAACCACCACTGTTTGCTACTGTCAAAAAATAACTGGAGGTTTACCTAGAATCTCTAAAATCTGAAGGAATATTTTCTGTTTACTATCTGATTAATAGTCATCTTTCCTCTTGTCTAATTGGAGTAGGAGCTAGAATTATCGCTATTAACGACAATGAAAAAAATATGGTCAAATGAACCTGCTAACTATTGGTGAAGTATACCTTCCATCTGGAATCATAATCTGGAATTGTGCTAAATTGATCCAGATTACTGAAAAGGCTAAATATGTTTATCTCAATGATCTCTAACAGTGAAAGCAAAGTTCTACACTTCTACTTGCTAAATTTGCCAATATCTCTACCTATATACTCACATTAAAGTGAGTTTAAATTAATATGTAAGTCTGTTTATAACACTCCCTGGTATAAACAGTGGTAGAGTTATATAAAAATCATGACCTGGAAAAGACTGACAATCAAATAGACCCAAAACAAGGTTTCTACAAACCAGGACTCCTTTGTAAAATGAAATACAGTCTAACTAGATTTTAAATGTCAAATAGTCTTAAATTAGAGACAAAAAGGAAGGGGGGGGAAGAAAAGGGAGGATGGTTGGGAAGAGAGGAAAGGAAATAGGAAGTGAGGAACTGATAATGGGGATAGATGGAAAGACACATGCTAGGCTGTTATTACTCTTAGGATGCTTAAAGGAAAAAAGACATAACATTTATAAATCAAATTTGTGTATGGCTATAAAATGTAATGCCCCAATGACTATACCTGACTTACTTCTGTCTTAGCATTATTATGCAATACAAACTTAATGCATGACTGTTTGAATATATAGTAATTGACTCAAACAGAGTAATCTATTACCTTTAACTGGACAAATGGAAAAGGCCATGCCTCTTGCCTTACTCACAGGCTCCCATGTAAATTGCACAAAATAGTTTTGACGATTATACAATGTAACTGTTCCCCTGAAACGCGTTTTCACCATGAAGCCATGTGGTTTCAGTACTAACTCATTGGTAGATAGTTCAAGTTTTACTGGGTGGACAACTGCCATCACTAGGATGTGTCCACCAGGTATATTGTTCACTGTAAAGGTGAAAGACCTGTAATAGAGCAAAAGCATCCAAAGTAGTTATTTGCAATTACAGATTTAGCTACATATAAAAAAATCATGCATTACTAATAGTGGTAATTAATGTTTAGTAACCAATACATTGAAATAAATATTAAAGATAACCACCATGAAATATAAATGATCAGTAGATATACACAGTTTCCATTGGGGGGATCAAATATAATATATAATTATTAGAGTAAAAATATAGATGCTAGAAAAGGACACTTTCATTCTAACAAATAGAAATTTCAAAACAAAACAAAACAACAAAACAACCACCACCAAACACCTACTTCCAAAATTTTCCAACAGTGAGAGATTCAAACAACACCGAGATGTAAGTGCTGGATGTAGGTGGAATCACATATGAAAATTGACCAGTTTTCCGAAGTTCTTCCAAATTAACATCTAACTGGATGATAATATGCACGGATAGCATATTAATAACATGCAGTAGACGAGTATTTGTGGAGTTCACACAAACATTACCAAAATTTAGAACAGTGGGCCCTGAAAAAAGAACAATAAGGTATTACGTTTAATGATGGCAAATATGTTCATATATTTTCTTAAGTTTTTACACTCACTTTGATCAATTAACAGAAAGTGGCATTCAGAAAAGTATTCATTTTAACATCACAAATTATTAACCAAGATTCTAATCTAAATGGTCATTATTTTAACCAATAGGTTAAAATTCAATGTATTCTAGATACATTAACATTTATTTATTTTTCGGGGGGTGGGGTGTCCCTCTCTCCTCCCTTTCCCCTTGTCCCCCACTCTGGTCACTCCATCTCTTCTTTCGCTGCCAGTTATTGGTCAAGTTTTAGTTTACTGGATTCTTCCACTTCTTTCCTGGAGCAATGTTCTTTTTTCAGGTGTAGATGTGTTTTCCTGGGACACATTGGCCTATGCTTAATATATATACTGACTACATGGAAATTTATAGGAAAAAAAAAACTAGCACTAGGTGAAGTACATGGGCTAGGGCAGGGAGTAACTGCACAGGGTCATGAAGACAATGGCAGCATTCTAAAATTGAATTGTGACGATATTTGCACAAACTTCTAAGTTTACCATAATTCATTGACTTGTATATTTAAACTGGTAAATTTTATGGAATATAAGATATGAGAAACAATAAGTTCCAAAATGGAGTCATGCCAAGCTCCAGCAAGACTTATTACCGTAGGAGAACAAAAACCTGCCACCCTAAAACATGTCTTTGGCAAAGTTTTACTTCATGGAAGGGGCTCTGAAGACTGGGTAGAAGTTGTTTTGGATATTTAGCTATAAAAGTATCTCTTTAAGGACTCCCCAAGAAGACTCGATCTCTGGTCTCTCTTCAATGGAGAAAGTAAAATTAAAATCTGCTTCCTTTGTTTCCCCATAGAGAACATCTCCTTTCTTCTCCCAACCTTCCTCATCTTAGCTAAGCCATGGGAGTTATTCAGTCATGCTGTGTCTCTACAAGGGAGCGTATGAGCTATTATGAAACTTGTATGTGACTCTTTCTAGTCTCAATCTGTCTGATGCTCATTTGATTATTTGCCATATTAGAAGAACCCAGAGTAATACAGGATGATTTCCACTAGGGCTAGACGACTCCAAATCTAATTGCAGTGCAAGCTTCTCCTAAAAATAAAAATTTAAATTAACCAATCTGGAATTTCCAGTTGTATACTAGTGAGGTCATCTGCACCCGAGGCAATCCTTTTCTTTTGCTAATGACCTTGTTCTACCTTCTGACTATAAAAACCTTCCATTTTGTACAATTTCTTTTAGAAACTTTTTATTTTGTCAGATGGTATGCTGCCCAATCCATATATCATTTAATAAAGCCAATTTGATCTTTAAAATGAAACCAGATTTTTGATATTTAACAATCTCAATAAATGCATTGAAAATACAGACTTTAGCGAGCTCTTATAGATTCTTACCAACTACTACTTGATGAATTTGCTTTGGTGTCAAAATTAAGCTGCAATCTTGTTTTTCCTTAACGGTAGAAGGGTGTGATTTAAGTTCATGGAGAACCTATGAAAAAAATCACATATTAAAAAATGTTTATTAGAAAAGGGTATTTTAAGAAATCTCATATCATAAAATATAAAATATTACACATGCCTTTTTTCCCAGACACTCTGTCTCTTTGGAAGATATAGTCCTGGTACTCAGCAATGGAGATTTGAATGGAGAATCTGGAGAACTGTCCTCATCTATTTCGGATAGTGAGAGCACAGGTGACATCAGACGTGATGCTCGCTGTATCCTTGTGTCTGAATCATTATCGGAATGTATGTATTTCCTATTGAAAACATAATAGTGAATAACCGAGGTCAAGTTGCTTAGAAGATACATCTGTAAACCCAAACATTCTCCATTGTGCAAGCTGTTGCTGATACACTCAGAACCTCCTAAGCAGAGTGATGTGTTGAGCTGCATAATATTGCCCACTGCTAAGGAGATCCCATTCTCAAATGTGGCCCCAAGAAGGTATGCCCACCCTACAATATCCAGGGACAGCTCACAGTCAATGTCTGATTTGCAGTACAAAAGAGAAGTACTTTTGACTCAAGGCAAGAAAAACTATGTGGTATAATTTAAGCTTAACATACCCTAGACATCAGGCTGAGTGTAAACTATTTGAAAAGCATTATTTCCAAATTACCACCCTGTCGTATCTTGCTTCTCTCATCATGGACAGATTTCCCCTAAAATAACTCTCTCCAACCACTTTATGTCCTGGAATCCCTGCCATGGTCTGCTTCTGAGGAAGCCCACCTAAGTCATTCCCCAAATCAAAAGAAAGGGGAATAAGTACAGTTAAAGTAGTTCACTGTTTCACTATCTTCATATATGAAAAAGTCATTCAAGTCACTAACAAGAAACTAAGGAATGAAGAAAACATTTTGGGCGCCACAGGCACCAAGATCTGCTTCATATTGATCAAGGAATTGAACTATACCTATGTGCTTGTTTCTGCAGCCGTGCATCCCTTGAATCTTTAATGTATTTTGCATAATAGTTTTTATTTTCTGCCTTTTTCATTTTTTCAAGTTCAGTATATGCATATTCAGGATCCACATAGTTGTATCTTGGAATCTTTGTGAAAATTGTCCTATAGTATGAAAAAGTAACATGAAATTATATAAATATGTATTTAGTGCCATCTATGAGAAGGAATGGGAATAGATTGGTGACTATGACAGACTAGTTCTTTCCTTCATATCCTGTTATATATTAAGACATTACTACACTTAGAAGTGGAATGATAACTAATGTTCTTCCTAATCATTGAAAAATCTCTAAAGTCACTAGGCTATAAGGGCATTTATCTTAAAGCCATTCTTGAGGAATTAGTCAAATAGACAGTATAGACAGTTCTAGATTACAGGTAGGACTAGACCTGAATCTGATTATGTTGGAGGAAGAGCATTCGCTGAATCAACTCCACCCACTGATATTTTACCAACTCCACGCCTGTCTCCATGTGAAGAAGATCTTAGGCTTTGAGGACTATCAATCCTATGAATCCATGCATCTGCCGTGATGTTCAACTTCCTGAAGTAGGGGGTTGCTAGAAACTAGGGTGGAGTTAAGTAGTCATGCTTGGTAAAACTCAAAAACATGTGGACTTGTACTTTCTTGGCTTTTCCTGACTTTAATGTGCACCCTACCAAATACCGGGAAGATATATGGACCAATTAATCACTTTATGTTCTCCCTCTTCTCATTTCCCTTGAAAACAAACTTTTTGTTAAATTTTCTCTACATGCCTGCTTTTGAATCTCATCCTGAGTCCTTATGCATGTGGTTGAGGACCTACACCAGGTCACACTATTTGTTACTGGGGATGCACTGTAACAGTTAGTGCTTCTTTAGAGTTCATTGCTTTGGTGATCAAAATTTAAGAAAATATATTGAATAATAAATCCTTGTGCTAAACACCCTACTTTCATAATATCTCAGAGCTTATGAAATTAATATTAGCAATAAACCTATACAAAAAATCCCTAATAAAACTGCAAACTACTTGATATCTCATAATCACTGGGTTCGTGCACTTCATTTTCATCCACCATATATTTTCCATTAAAAAAAAACACAAAGCATAATTACTCACACCCAGATGTAATCTATCACAGTTCTCAGCAAATTTTATTAATTTTTTCATTCCCAATAATTAACTCATAAGTATGAAGCTGTTAGTCCTACAGGTAAATCAAATTTACTCATTTCCCATTTTCAACAAGTCCTCAATGATTATAGTACGACCACTTTTAATGAGCTAAAAGTCCTTGAGAGAGGCAATAAGAAACAAATGTTTTATAACCCAAACATAACTGTTAGTACTTTAGTACTTAAATTTTCCTTCAGGCTTCAGGAATCTTAACCACCTTTAGAAGCTAGAAGTCCTAAATCTGACTTCTTCTAAATCTGACTTTTTTACAGTCCTTGTCTGTAAAAAAGAGAAAAGGAGGGATTTATAAAGGTGGGCTAAATGTCAGTTAGTTATATCTTTATCTGTTTACTAGTTCTTAAAGAATATACTTCAAGAAATACCTTTACAGCTTTGAGTAGGTGATTTCCTTTGATTGTGGAAAGTATGAGGGCCACACATTTTTGTGTAAGTAAAATATTTGGCTCATCTATTTCTATATGCCTGACACTGTTCTAAACAGAGGACATACAGCAATAAACAAAAACTAGATAAAAATTATTACTTTCTATTCAAAAATTGTAAAGGTAAACTGCATTGAAAATAAAATAATTTAATTACCAACAACTTAATAGTCTGTAAAATCTCATTACTTGAAGTTACTAATTGCTAGCCCAAAAATAACTGAAGTAATTTTGTGTTTCTATTCATATGGAAAAGAGCAAATTGAGGAAAATAATTATGACAATGGGATAAACAGGAAATGTTTAACCTACTTCAAAAATATCCTAGCATTTTTTATAATTGGATTTATATTCAGACAGAAACAATTTGTTAATATTATATTAACACATTATGGTGCTAGAGGTAATAAGATGATTTGCCATCTAGTCTGTTACAGATTCTCCTCATAGTAAGAATTTTGTTATCGAAAAAAATTAACACTCCATCTATATATTTATATAAGCATAGAGTCAGAGGAATAGTGAGGAACAAACTCCAAGTCAGTTAATGATGTCCTGAATGTACTGTACCATCACCTCCATGCTGACAAGATCTCAAGTACTGTGACTACATTTACTCCCTGTAAGCCATGAACTAGATTTCCTGAATGGGGACAGTTGGAAATGGGAAGTAAAGAGGATCTATACTGGAGGTAGAACAAGAGAGGAAGAGGTGACACTTGGAGAGACACATGAGTAAGAGACACATGGAATGCTGTTCCAGAGACTTTAGAGTTTGGGCAGAGATAATAGCAGCTATTGACCTCATGGAAGATCACATGATATATTTTGAATTTTGAGTCTCTCCTATTCCAGCTATCTGGGATCTTTGTAACCCCTTTCTTGTAGTTCCTGGAGGGAACGTACCTTAGGCTTGTGACAGCTTTCAGGCCTTAGCTGCCCTGTCTTGGGCCAAGACTGTTTCACTGGGCATATGCCCAGAAGGCATTTTTCAGAGTTTGATCCACTTTGTTCTTTCTCTCTATGCAAACCATTTAAAGATTTTTCACAATAAATCTATTTTCTTTGCTTGTGTATGTGTAGATGCTTAAACTCTTTCAGAACATGCAAAGTGAACTTTTCCCCAAAACAGTTTGGGGTCCCTAGATAACCTCCAGTCACATAGTTACAATAGGAGAAAATTAAAAGGATGCCTTAAAATTTATTTCCTGAAGAATACTAAGCCAGCTAATAAAAATATATATATCCCACATTATTTATTGCAGAAGTATTTATATTAGCTAAGGTTTGGAAGCAACCTGACTCATAGAGAATAGAACAAAGCCAGCCGTGGTGGTGCGTACCTTGAATCCCAGCTTAGGACAGGAGGCTGAGACTGGGATTGCTAGAGTTTGTGGGTTCGAGACCCTCCCAGGGCAACACAGCAAGACTGAGTCTCAAAAAATAGCTGGGCATGGTGGTGTGTGCCTGTAATCCCTGCTACTTGGGAGGCTGAGGCTGGGGATCACTTGAGTCTGGGGTATCCCAGGCAATGAGGTCTGTGGTTCCCTGGGCAACATAGCAAGATCTAGTCTCAAAAAAAAAAAAAAAAGAATAACAAACAAAGACGAGCAGTATATCCATTCAAAGGAATACTACTCAGTAATAAGAAATATTATCATTTACAGCAAAATGGAAGGAGTTTAAGGAAATTAAGTTTGGGAAAGTCAAAGATCTATGTCACATGGCTTCACGTTGACTAAAATCAGGAATCAAAGATGAACTGAAAGTCAAATAATTATAAATGACAGAAAATTGATAACCAAATTAAGAGGAAGGGGTGTGGAAGAAAAGGCAAATGAGATAGGTGGAAGTGGGGAGGAATATAAACAGGCTCCATTTTGACCTTCTAATGGGGTAAATATTGATGTATGTAAAAATGACATAAAATGAGAATAGACAATTTATGATTCCACCCTTTTTACTTTTTACCAAGTTCATTGGGAAGCACATGTTAAAATGTATAATTTATCAGCCTATGTCCTGAAAACCTGCAATGTGCAGAGGCTCGGCCACTCATGTAGGAAATGTGGCAAGTGTAAAAAGTTGTGTTAAGAGCCACTGAAATTTGATGGTTGTTTGTTATTGCAGTATAATTCTAAGTGTTTTTACATATATACATTATACATAGTATATATTTATACACACATATTTTAAATAAGGTAGCACTAGTTTACAGCACTGTGTATGATTCAGAAATACAGGATCTATCTCTCCTGGTATTATGTCAACATACCATATCCACCACCAAGGTAACCCATTGTCCTCCAGTATAACCCACTGTGTATCTGCCCTCCTTTCCTCTCTATGCTCTTCCTACTTTTCCTCCCCTCTGGTAACCTTAGTTTTACTGTCTTTTTCTACAGTTTATTTTTTGTTTGGTATTGTCTGATTGTTTTGTTTCTTTATATTTCACATATAAAAAAAATCCATCCAGTACTTGTCATTTTCCTGACATTTTGCTTAGCAGAACTCCCTCCAGTTCCCTTCTAATGTTTTTTTTTTGGTTTTTTGGTTTTTTTTTTTTTTTTTTTTTTTTTTTTTTTTTTTTTTTTTTTT
>PVHY01000788.1:0-122005 GCA_004024945.1 Uropsilus gracilis | reverse complement strand
GGGGCACCACAGACTCAAGCCATCCCTAGCCTCAGCTTCCCAGGTAGCCAGGATGACAGGCACACGCCACCATGCCCAGCTATTTTTTTGGAACTAGATCTCACTACTGGCCCCAGGTGGAACTCGAACCGCGATCCCTAGCACTGGCCACTTCATAGGCTGAAGCTTACAGGCAAGAGTCACCGTGCTTGGCCTTCTCTTCTTAATGTTGCAAATAGCAAGAGTACATCTATAGTTAAGTAATACATTGTGTGTGTGGATACAAACATACTCACACTCACGCACTCATGTATCAAATATTACTTAATCCATTTAACCGAACATCTTTAGGCACTAATGTTGCTTCAGTAAACTCCCAATTGTAAATAGTGCTGCAATGAACACAGGAGTACATATACCCCTTCAAATTATTTTTCAGTAAATACCTAGGCAAGTAATTCCTGGATCATATGGTATCTAATTTTAATATTTTCAGAAACCTCCCTACTATCTTCCATAAGGGCTAGACCAGTCTATATTCCTTCCATGTCTCTCCATCTACCCCACCCTTTAAATGTATTCAAAATCACTTGATTGTAAAAATTTTAAATAAATAATTGCTTTCAGGAGTTATCTTTGCAGAGTGTAGTATGTCAGAGGGGAGGAAGGGTACTAAAATGGAGTATGAGTGATTTTTATGATTTTATGTTTTATGGTATTTGTCAAATATTAAAAAGAGAAAAATTGATGTGGATGGAATTTTTCAAGTAAAATAATAAGACCAATTGTATAAAAATCCAGATTTTTCCAATTGTGGACAATAAAAGTTACAACCTAAACTCAAATGCTATAACAAGAAAATAGCTATAAAATTAAGTGAGGTTATAACTTACCAAAAGAAAAGAAAGTTCAAGGAGAATATCTATTTTAGATAGTCCACCAATAACATATAAATAGTCAAAATAGGAACTCATTTTAGTCTTACATTTGTAAAACCACTGTTGAACAAACAGCCAGGTAAAGATATCAGGATGCCTGGGTTTCTTCTTACTATGGATTCATGTAAATTAAGTTTAATATCACTTAAGATCCTATTTGGGAGTTTTTAGTTCAACTTGGGAAAGGCTGCTAGAAATGTGACTTTTAGGGGACTGAATAAAGATGATGATGATGATAAAATGGCTGATTATTTTACAATTTTACAAAATTTAACCTTAGATAAATTCAGCTCTCAATCATATTTAATGAACATGAGCACTCTGAGAAATTCACAGATTTGAAAAGTGATTGTCTCTATCATTCTTCTGCACTAGCCATAGCATATTTTAAAAATCATCCAATAAGTAATTCACTTCTAAGTATATGTACAGTACAAGTGATAAGAGATTATATAAGTCAAATGCAGTAGCAATTCAACAACCATTTCTTCCAAAGTAGAGCAATAGAAAAATAAAGTTTGATACAAATGTAACTACTTACTACTACTGCTACTATTACTGTCACCACCACCATCATCAGTTATAGTGGAATCTGTAAGACCCCTGTAGCATATCATGTTAGTAACTATTCCAAAATTTCAAGTGTTTCAGCACAGGATGTTACCTGAAATGTTCATACTGGTTTCCAGACCTGATACTTGCAACGCGATCATTGGGAAAGGCTATCAGTGCATTCTCCACTGACTGGTCACCATAGCAATGATCATGAATATCTGTCCTTTTTGATCGAAGCATTGCAACATGTGTATAGTCCTTGCATTTTGTTGAGTCACTGATCACAAACTTCCTCACAGGATTTCTGACCACAGGAGATATACCTTTTATAGAAATGAGTATTAAGTTTGAACATGGTTTTATGAGTTTCAGTTTTCTAAAAACCACCCATTAAGACACTACTAATTCTACATTATTGGTTCTAACTCGAAGCTAAGTCCCTAAACAAATACATTCAGAAAATAAAAATAATTTATTTAAGATATGAATCTGTATTTATTACAAAGCAGTCAAACAAAAATGATAAAAATGCATGCATAAAATATGTCTATATATATAGAGAGAGAGAGAGACAGACAGACTAGGTCTCACTATATTTTTGCCTATGGAACTGCAGGCTCACGTTGCCCGGGGTACTACAGACTCAAGCAATCCCCAGCCTCAGTTTCCCAGGTAGTTGGGATTACAGGTGCACACCACTATGCCTAGCTATTTTTTGGGACTAGGTCTCGCTATGTGCCCCCAGCGGAACTCAAACCACAATCCCTAGCCCGGCCGTGGCATCCTAGGCTGCCGCTTACATGCACCACCATGCCCGGCCCCATGGTAATTTTAAAGACAGGATTGAACCGTATGAAATTGAAGTTTGTGGAAGTTAAAGAGAGTTGATTGTCAAGCAATTTCATATAGCTCAATGTAAGAAAGATAACTGAGGATTAGATGAAACAGCAGCAATAAGAAATTCCATGAAATGATTAAAACCAGCTTATAATGTAGAAATGAAAAGTAAAAAAATAAAATATTAAGCCATTAAAATATTTGATAAATTTTTTAGCTCTTAAGCCAGTGTTATTCAAAATATGATCCTCAGCCAGGAACAGTGGTGCCCGCCTGTAATCCCAGCTACTTGGGAGGATGAGGCTAGGAATCACTTGAGTCCATGATTTCAAGACTACCTCGGGCAACACAGTGAGACCTAGTCTCTAAAAAAATAGCCAGGCGTGGTGATGTGCACCAGTAATTCCAGCTACTTGGGAGGTAGAGGCTAGAAATCACTGGAGTCCGTGGGTCCGAGACAACCCTTGGCAACATAGTGAGACCTAGTCTCTAAAAAATAAATAAATAAAATTAAAAAATAAAACAAAGTATGATCCTCAAAATGGCACCATTGGCATCTACTGGAAACATGTTAGTAATGCAAATATTTGGGCTCCAGCAAAAACTTACTTAATAACCAATGCTGGGATGGTAAGTCAGTGATATTTATATAATACACCTTCTAGGTGATTATGATACATGCAAAAGATAAAAATCACCAGATTACCTAGACCATATTTAACATGTAACTAATTAGTATATTAAGATAATACTACATAAAACATTTTTTTAAAGATTAAGTATTCACAATAACTTACCAGGACAGAGTTCCATCACAACTTTTGGGTTGAAAGGTTTACAGACACTGTTGAAATTTAAATCTATTTCAAGAAAAGGTTTCAGTGATGTAGACAGGAAATTTTCATCTGCCACTGAGCCAATAAGTTGTATTGTTTGCTTCACATTAAAGACCCCAACATGATATGGAATGAATGTACATATCACATCCTAAAAGTAAATGAAGAAAAGGAACTGACTGGTATAGGATGAATATGTGTCAACTCCACAAACTCATGTGGAAATTGAAAACCCAATATAATGGAATTATGAGATAGAGATCTCTGGATGGGAGGAACTAAATAATGAGAACAGACCCATAATTAGCACTCCACTGAGCTCTAGCCCCTTCTACACTGTAAGGTTACAAGATGTCATCAGAAAGAAAAGAATCCTCCCCCAATCATGCTGGGATTCTGATGTAGCACTGCCATTCACCAGAACTGTGAGAAACAGATGTGTGTTGTTTATAAACAACACACTGTGGCATTTGGTTACAGCAATACAAATGGATTAAGAAAACAGTACTGTATTGTTAGGAAAACAATCAAAAATAAACACAGAAAACAGTTTTTAAATTTTTAAGGAATGCTACTGCATCATGGTGATAGAAACAAGCTTTAGACATATTGTATACAGCACTTACAAACCTATAAATTACACAATTTGGAAAATAATTTAAGAACAAATTAAAAACAATGCCATTGAAGCACTTCCAGAATGATAGATGAAGGACCTCCAGACGGCTACTCCTTTACAAACAGGAAAAGAACCCTGTCAAGATCACCTTTTCAGATACCTGAAAATAACCCAAAAGTTTGGCAAAATTCAAGGAGCATTTTTTTTTAAATGGCTGACCCTGAAAAAAACCAAAAGGTCTTATGGCATTTGTACTTGCTATACTGCAGTAACTCTATAAACTATTAGTCTAACAGTCAGTAAAGGAAAATGGGTTTGGAGTTCTCCAAAAGTACCTCCCCATAAATAAAATTATTGTTTTTTGTTCTCTCTGGAAGCTATATAGCTTTTAGCTATTGTGTGGGTATACCGCTAAGTGTTAATTCAGAGCTCATGCTATGAACAACTCTCTACTGTTTTGCTGTTCCACTATTCCCTCTTTACAAGAGTGAGGATATGGAAACAACCCAAATGCCCCCAAATAGATGAATGAATCAGAAAACTGTAGTATATGTACACAAAAGACTATTATTCATCAATCAAAAAAGACAAAATCATGTCATTTGCAAAAACGTGGATGGAGCTAGAAGGAATCACGCTGGCGGAAATAAGCCAGTTATGGAAAAAAGATATATGTCTCACTTAATATGTGGGACATAGGGAAAACGAACAGAAGGACAAGAAAAAGTTAAAACTAACAAACTGACAACAGAACTAAAGCACACAGCAAGGGAGGGGGAGAGAGAGAAGGAAGGAGAGAGGGATATCAAGATGAAACTTCACAGGTGACATTGTATATTATATTTCTCTGCATTGTCAAGAACAAGGAAATTTATAGAGACAGAAAATAGTGGTTGCTAGGGGCTGAGTAATGAGGAGAAAGGAGTGATTGCTAATGACAGTGGGTTTCTTTTGGGGGTAATGACAATGCTGTGGAGTTAAACAGTGCTGGTGATTTCAGAGGTCTGTGAATATACTGAATACTACTGAATTGTGTATTTTAAATGTGTGAATGTTATGGTATATGAACTATACTTCAATAAAACTGGATATTTTTTAAATAATCATTTTACCACACTTCTAAATACTGTACAAGTCAAAATTCTGCAGGGTTCTCCACATTTTCTACATCTACATTCACTTCTATTAATTCAAAACTTACTAGTGTTAAAGAAATCCAGAAATATAGGAGGTGAAAAAGATTAGTACCTTAAAGATATGTTTAATTAAATATTTGTATGTTACTGGAAAAAATAAACTGGATTGGTAGATATGAGAGATTCAGACTAAAGAAAGCCTAGGCAAGCATCTACAAATAAAAAGTTTCTACAAAATTAAGCTAATTCTTGTAATTGTATGAATAGTGATTAAAGATACCCAAACTTGGTAAGAGAATCATTCTAATAAAGCAGTAAGTTATGAATATGAATTGCATACCTATAAAAAAACATATATACAGACAATAGCTCTTGATTACAACTAAAATAAAGCTTCCATCAATAACTTTAAGAACCATATTACTATGTAGCAGAGAATGGATATAACATCACAGACTGAGGCAAAACTGAAAGCTCTCATGCTTGGTACCGTTTCAGAAAGTTTGGGAAACTTCTCCCTGTAAAATGTCAGACAGTATACACTTTGTTTTGTGAGCCTTAAAACTGTCTCACAATTATTCATCCTTGCCTTAATGTATGAAAGCAGCCATAGACAATAGATGAACAAAAAAGAAGTTATGTTCCTATAACAGTTTACTTAAAAAAAAAAAAAGATAAATAGCAGGTAAACAGTAAAGTGGCAGTGGCAGGCTATAAAATATACAAAAAAAACATGTTGTGTTGTTGTGTTTCTATATGTAATAATGAAGCAATAGAAAGAAAAATCAGGTAAACAATACCAAATACAATTGCATCAAAGAATTAAATGCCTTGGAATAAATTAGGTAAAGAAGTGAAATACCTGTATACCAAAATCAGTAAGACCTATGTGAAAGAAATAGAGAATGTAGGAGCTATAAGGTATTTTTTGCTCATATATGTGAAGAATTAGCACTGTTAAAATGCCTTTATTACCCAATGAATTCTCTAACAAAAAATCCCAATATCATTGTACACAGAAATAGATCAAAAAAAAATCATAGTGTTTATTTGGAACAACAAAAGACTGAGTAACAAAAACACTTGATAAAAGGAAAATGCAGGTATCACACTTCCCAACTTCAAACTATACTACAGAAGAACAGTAATTTTAAAACAGTTTGATATTGTAATAAAAACATAAAAAATTCAATGGAACGGAATTGAGAGTCCAAAAATAAAACCACACATGTAAGAATAACTAACATATAAAAATGGTACCAAGATCTTATAATGAAGCAAGGAAAGAGTTCAATAAAGGATGCTGGGGAAAAATGAATGGCCACATGCAAAAGAATGAAACTAGAGCACTATGTAACCCCATACACAAACATTATTTAAAATGGATTAAAGACTTAGATGTAAGAGCTAAAACCATAAAATACATAGACGAAAACAGACAATTCACAGAAAACATTGGCAGTATACTCCTTGACATCAGCTTTGGAGATGTGTTTGGGAACTCCTACAGTAAAGGAAATAAAACAAAAGTAAACAAATAGGACTATATTAAACTAAAAAGTTTCTGCATAGCAAAAGAAACTGACATTAAAATAAAGATACCCTACTCAATGGGGAAGATATTTGCATAATATATATTCAACAGGGATTTAATATTCAAAATATACAAAGAAATTCATAAAACTCAACAAAAAACTCAAATAAAAATGGACAAAGAATCTAGATACCTCTCTCAAGGAGACATACACGTGAAAAGATGTTCATTTTTCTTTTTCTCAAGGAAATGCATACCAAAATAACATATTACCTCACACCTGTTAGAACCCAAAAGACAACAGTGGTGAGAAAGACTTTTATATACTAATGGAGGGACCTGTGAAATGATATAGACCTCATGGAAAGCAATATGGAGAATCCTCAGAAACTCAAAATAGAAACCCCCCATGACTCAGTTATCCCAATTCAGGGTATTTACCCAGAATGTATAAAAACACTCATTCAAAGAGATATATGTATCCCCATATCATTGAAACATTATTTACAACAGTCAAGAGCTGGAAACAACCTAAGTGTCCATTGATTAAGGAAAGCATAAAGATGTGGTATATATTCATATACAATGGAAAACTAACTATAAAGCTATAAAATGAAATAAAAGAAGAAAACATTTCTGTTATTTGCAATAACATGAATGGACCTAAGAGGAATTAGGTTCAACTAAAGGAGCCAAGAAAAGATAAACACTATACAATTTCAGTCATATGTGGTAGTCGATAAAACACAGAAATGAAGTAAATAAAAATAAATGTTTGGACTATAAGACCAATTAGTAGTTACCAGGAAAGGGGGGGGGGAGGAGATGTAAAAATCTTAAAAAAGAGGACAACTATATGGTGAAGGGTGGATTAGGATATTTAGCAGTGAACTTCATGTAGTACACACACATTGACTCTCAAAGATAAATACCTGAAATGTACACACTATAATACAGTGTTACCTCGGAGAGAAATGAGAAGGGACTCTAAGGAAAAGGAGCTCCACAAAGCCATTCTTGCTGCAAAGGGTGCATGCTGCCTCTAGAATGTCCCCTGAACCAGGAAACAAAGCACCCAGGCATGAGGAAAAGATCAGCCAAGCCTTGTTCAGAGGGACAGGAATTATCTGAGCAGTGAGAAAGAGAAAAGCTGCCCCTGGCATCTCGAAACTGACCATGCACCAAGAGTCTGCTTTTTTGTTCTGTATCAGCACTACATTGCCTAGACCGGTTACCTATCACCAGTTCAAACTTTAAAGCCTCTTTAAGATCTGGGTCATCTGTTAGGATAGCAAGGTAGATTTTTCTGCCCAGCCTTGAAGCAAATACTGTTCTCTGAGTTTCTCGTTCACCTAGCTACAGATCTCTTAACAAATTCTTTGTTCTTAAACCATGCCTGTTTCTGCTAACTCTTACACTTCCTTGGATCACTAACCACACTCTTACTGGTGGAGAGCTGGAGGGAAGAAGGTGGCATTACTGGCAGCACCCAGCTACTGGAAACCGGAAGCCCTTGGTCGAGGTGCCCAATGGCTGGGTCTGCATCGGTGAGCATCTCCAGCCAGCACAGATGAATGCACGAACCTCCCAATAAGCTGAACCCCCCCTCCCAGAGACCACCTGGTCACCACGTGGGTGTCCTCACATGGGAATTCTCCATCTGTTCCATCTGCCTCAACAAAGATCAAAGGGGCATAGCACCTGACAGGTCAGCAGGAGCCAATCTAGGACTCCAAGCACCTGGGGCAAGACCTGAACCTGTACCAGCAACTGTGTTCAGCTCTTCCCCATCTGGTGCTCCTCAGGCTGTTGATGGGCTGCCTCGTGCTATACCTCCTCCCTGTACCCCAGACACACGATGCCAGTGATCAGTGGCTTCCTCATCAGCCTGGTTTGAGCTGCACTGGGGTGAGGTGAAGGAGGAAGATAGAGTCATGCAAAAGACTGAGAAATTTACCCCTAAGTACTCTACCCACTGTGTCTACTTCCTGCCATATCACCTCACCTCACAGGAGGGCAAAGCCTGAGCTTCACAGAGGCAAAAAATCCTGTCTTGACTTAGCTGATACTGGGGCTCATAGCAGTGGACTGCCACTTCTACCATATGTATGTATTCCCAGCTTAGCTCCTCTTCAGTTTGGTGTTGGGGTGCAAGGCACCTTGCACTCCCCTTGGAGTCTAAGTTCTTAAATTCCCCATCCTCCTCACTGTTTGCTATGATTGGCAGCTGCTGGATCAGAGATAACCAATCTGTAGTCCCTGGATTCCACTGCTCTAGACAAGGGCTCCAGGATCAATTCCTGTACACACCCACATCCAGAACGCAAATGCTCTGTGCTGGACAGTGAAGCTTAGGGGCCAGTCTCGAGGGCCCAAGATAAATAAACACTCAAGAGCAAAAACAAACTTTTTAAAAGCAGCGTAGGGTGAGTTTGTCAGGCTTTTTCCCTCCAGCAGCCTGTCTAATGAGCAACTGCAGTATTGTGCCCTCCCCCATGATTGTGTATGCACCGGAGGTCAGAGGTCGTGTGAGTGGGCACACCTGGGCCTGGGAGGAGAGGATAAAAGGTGGTGTCACCTGGGGCACGGGGCTAGAGCACAAGATAACACAGAGAGCCCAGAAAATGAGCTTGAAGATTCCTGCAGGGCTGGAGGGGTTCACCTGCCTCCCAGCCCTCACCCCCCAGCCTTGCCCCTGCCCCCTCTTTGCCCTGCCTTACGTGTCTGCATAACTGCTAGAATCAATAAAGTACCTACCAAGAACCTGATGCCTACACTACAATTGGCTTCATGAACAGCATGCTTATGTTTTGCATAGGTTTATATTCCCTACAGTGTCAAATGCTTTCCTAGCATGAAGAAAGGCACTTAAAAATGATTGACACTGTATAGCTATCAATACAATATCATAACTAGACCAGAGAAGATACAACTTAAAAACATCAGTGGAATAAAGTTTTAATTCTCTTCGTGGCACTTTAGTAAACCTAAAAATACTTAAAGCATGTTGGTGGGGATGTAAACTAGTCCAGCCACTATCGCTAGCTGTGTAGAGGTGCCTGAAAACATTAAATATGGATCTGCCATATGACTCAGCTATTCCACTCCTGGCAATCGACCTAAAGAACACAGAAATACTAATTTGAAATGAAACCTACACCCCTATGTTTATTATGGTACTATTTACAACAGCTGAAATATAGAACAACCTAAATGCCACAAAACAAATAAATAGCTCAAGAAAATATGGTATATATGTATGTATGTGTGTACACACACACACACACATAATAATATATTACTCGGAGACAAAATTTGAAAGCTGACCATAAATATGAGGCATCCAGGAGGGGAGAGATGGGGTGATGGGGTAAGAACACAAGGGAATATGGTGATCCACCATGGGTGTTTTGGTGGTGAGATGGCTACAATGATTTCAACTGAGGGGACAAATCATATACTGTCCAAAAATTAAATAAAGAAAATAAGTATTTGAAACGTATGAAACTATAGAATAACTATCTTACCTGGATACATCCTTCATCAAGTCTGCCTTTTTGAGGATAAAGGTTAAAATATGCAGCTTTTTTAAAACGATATCGCACAGGAAGTAATTTGGATTGATTCTGCATAACAAAACTATTTTCTGAATGTTCACCCATGAAACAAGGTGCAAAACGAAGGCCATGTGCTGGCTTAAAGTATAATAAGACAGGAAGTCCTGTTCCTGTCAGTGCTAATTCCACTTTCCGAAAACGGTCTCCTGTAAAGATAATAATGACTTTTTAGCATAAAGCATGTTTTCGGGGTTCAGAATGTATTTTCTCAGTCCAAACAGTGTCATGTGAAAGACCTAGTGAGACTTGGGTAGCTCATTTAATCTTTCATTCAACAAAATTATCAAGTGCCTTCTCTGTGTCAGGTACTTTTCTAAGCCTTGAGGATACAGCAGTGAATAAAACAATATTCCTTCTCCCATATAATTTACATTCAATTATAGAGATGTTAACAATAATATAAATAATCAAATATTATTTCTTAAAGGATAGCTATAGAGAAAAGTAAAGCAGAGCAAGAGAAATCACAATACCCCAGAGATACTCCTTTTATGGGGAGATGCAAAAGGCCTGTTTGATAGACATTTAAGTAAAAATATAAAGGAATCCTGGAAGAAAGTCATGTGAACAACCACAAAAAAAAATTTATTCCAGCAAGAGAGATCATCAAATACAAAAATTCCAAGGCAGGACTTTTCTTGGCATGTCAAAAAAAAAAAAAAAGAAAAGAAAAAGAAAAACCTGAAACTAAAACTAAAAACTAAGGAATCCGTGTGGCACGGGTGACAGGTTGGTAGAAGGAGACCCCTGGAGCTGACAACAATGTGAAAAAATAAACAATAAAAAAAAAAAAAACTAAGGAACCAAACATGACTGGGGAAAAAAGACAAATGGTGACATGGTGATAAGATTTTAGACATATTTTTCATTGTAAATAAAATTTGCTGAGTGGGTGTACAATAGGAAATTGAATATGAGATAAAGACTGATAAGATTTTTGACCAGAGCAACTAAAGGAATAGACATACTGGAAAGAAGGAAGGAATTATGAATTGCAGGCTCTAATTGGGTAAAAGAACAACCTCGCAGAGAGCAAGGTAGCTGGAGTCCAAAGAGTTTACATTTCTTTACTGATGCCCGGACTCCCAATTACCTCTAAGGCCTTCCTAGCCTAGCATCTCCACCTCTACTGATTCAAAACTAGATTAACTTGTAAGCCTCCAAGAGATGTTCTATAATATGCAGAGAAACCATGACATAACTAGTAACAGAACAATCAGTCCCTGACCTGGGAATGCAGTTCAACCCTACTCAATGATTTCACTTGTACTGACATGCAAATCTTCTAGACTCTTGACTTGCCATGGCTCATCTTTCTGGATCTGATCCTTCACCTGTTTGTATATTTATTTCCCCTTAAATATGCCTTGCTAAACCGAACTCAAAATCTTACTTTTTTTCTAACTGCAGTCCATCCAACATTATGTGCAAAAGCAAAGAATATAATACATGTTGACATGAAGTCAACAAAACATGCATGCTTATTAATATCCTAGAACAGGATATTGTTCTTTGACTGTTAGCATAGTAGTGCATGTAAATTCTAAGATAGCTGAAGGTCTGGCAGAGATGGAATGGGTCATTTGTTCCCATATCAATCTCTAAAAGGAAACCTAAGTTTACATAGAAATGATTTTTTTTTATTCCTTAAATACTAGATCATCATGTTTATCTAATGCCATTTTAAAACAGTAAGGTCATCTAAATTCTAAGTGAGGTTGACTACCTTTTTCACATAACACAGACATTGTTTTAAGGTCTCTTGACTATATTTGCAATTTCATATTTGTATATTTTTATTAAATTGCCTTTACAAATATTGATGTTTAAACTCAATTTAAACTATTATACATTTGATGATTATGCTCACTTCATACTTACCTTCGATTCTTTCATTATCATCTCTCAAAAATCCTTCTTTGCTTCCTACAGATTCAAATCTCAAAAAAACAACATAGTCCTGCCTGTGTGCAGGGTCAAAATTCATTTTAACATCAGGGGTCATCCTGTAAAAATCATAATCAGTTGTTTTTAAAGTAAAGGCAATATATTTTATTACCACTCAGGAGGGAGTATCAACCCAATTATTAAATATATGGGGGGAAAAGGTAAAAAAGTCAGGAAAAAATGTCAAGGTAACCCATTTTCCAAAATTACTGAACAGATATAGACTTTACAAATGAAGGTCACAATTGGTATAGGCCCCCAAAAAGTCATGACAGCATTTGCAAGACAAGTAATTTAAATATAATAAATCATAAAAGTTCAGTTCAAATGCCACTTTCTTATAGAAAGGACTTTCTTTCCAGGCAGAGTTCACTGCTGGCTAAGGACTGTTCAATTATCTACAATAACTCTTTTACCATTGGATGCATAATCACAAACTTCATTTACATATTTCTCTGCTTTCATGGACTAAGTACATATTATTAGTCATATTCTTTTTAGATAAAAACAAGAAATTTGAACAAAAAGTTTATTGCAAAACTTTGTCTTAAGAGAAAATGGAAAGAATGGATGGAAGGAAGGAGGACAAAGACAGAGATAGACCGAATGGTAGGCCTGCACACTGGCTATCTTGACTCATCTTAAAAGCTGGAGGTCAGCATTTTTAGCAGTGGATTCTCAAATATATACACAAAAAATATTGATGTTAAATATAACAAAGGAATGCAACAAGCATATTGAGAACAAATTTAACTAAAACTTCAAATCATACCCACACCTAGTAGATTATGCTCAACTATCAAAGTTAACATGCTGCCATTAAAAATATATAATATATATAGAAATTCATATATATTAAGGACTGTGATTTAAATGAAATCTCACATATTTGCCAAAAATCCTGTATGAAGATATTATTTATACAGCAATTACATATTTTACAAATAGACAATTGATTTATTACCCTTCTTCAATTAAAAAACAACTTTTTGTATCCATGCTTGTTTCTATTTTACCACAGAATGCTGTTTTTGATTTAGATTCATTACTTCATCAATCATCTAAAGCATTACTTGAACATTTAAATATCCTTGTATTTTTTTTAATATACTATGTCTTTTAAATCTAAAACCTTGCACTTTTAAGACAACAAGAATTAAAATAGACTTTTCAACAGATGACTATATTGTTTGTGTGAGGAAATATTTGGGGAACACCAAGTTTATATCTCAGAGTGTATGCAGTGAACTAATGGAGTTTTCCACTTTCCAGTATACACTGATTTTATCAATGGTATTGTTTAGGTCCAGTTCCACCATAATTTTGGTATTGGATCTCTAAAATGTACTTCAGTTATTTTTTAAATTTTGGTGCATAAGGGGAACTATTATCAAAAGCAAACTCACATTACAAAGTGACTCTGTTGCCACAAAGATAGGCACAAAAACCTTGTCCTCTCACAAACAAGAGTAAATTAGTAGATTGGTTATCACCATATACTGCAACCTCTCCAGTGTAGCTCAATTTGTTTCCATGTATTTAAAAAAGCACTTCCAAATATATTTTCAGACTAAATGACCAAACCATGTACGAGAGTTTGTGAAAATAAATATTAGCAAAAAGATGTTTATATTAATTCCAGAAAGTAGCTGTGGCTAATCCCAGCAGCTGCTAATTGGTTTAATATGTATGATACTTTGTCAACAAGCATTTTCCCAAGCAGGAGCAGAGCATCTTCTTTGGGAAAAAGTAGAATAGACTGCTTGTCACTGGCCAATACTTAACTATTTCTACAGGGCAAAAAGATCTTGTTTGTACAGACTGACTTGGGTCCACAGTTCAGAACAACCCTGAACTTCCACTTCCTCTATCCCATTTCTAGAGTCTAAAGAGATTTTTAATTAAAATAAAATATTTAGAAGCACATTTTTAAATTTCAGAAATAACTTTAACCATGTCGGAAACATTTAGAGCTGTAAGAAATAACACACCAGTAGCTCCTATACGTTTTACTATTAAAATCAATCTGATGAATGTATAGTTAACATACACATTCTGTTCATAGTGACATCATAATGCAATTGATTTGTGCTTACTTTGGGCTGAAACAAAATGTAATTACAGTCTTCTCATAAGGTAGTAAATGTCCATCATTAGGAATACAAGAGATAAAAGTGGTAACATCTATATTATTTGATTTCTGAAAGCAGGTGAGATTATGTAAAACAACATCTGTTCTTTGATGGGTATTTGTACCCTGTAACATAAAATCAGAAATGACAGTGTTAAGGCAAAAAACAACAAAAACAGTATTTTAAGAGTAGATCATAAAATAAACGCTGAAATTTCAATCTAGAAGACTGTGTGTATCTTTATAGTAACATACATCATAGACCAAGGCACATCATAAAATTTAAAGAACTACTGAAAAACTGATGAGAGTAAAAAATCCTCACAATTTGCTACTGAACAATAAAGACAATTGCCTGGCTTGCTTCATATATAAATATTATTATCAACGTTAGTTTAATTTAATGACTTTTTTGAGGTTACCTTTAGAGACAAATAAAATGAAATCAATCTTCAAGTCATATTAAAACCTACCAAATAGAATAATTAAACAGCTTGGTGATTTTTAGTAAATTTGAAACAATGATTCAGAACATAATTACTGATCTTTCCCTGCTGCCATATTACTTACCATTTCTTCTCCAACAGAATCATCTTGCATTATGGCCACCCAATTTATGGGTTCTGGGCTATTATTATAAAGAAGTATCTGTTCAATTTTTGATGTTCCAAAGAAAAGAGACCCAAAGCGTACGCAGTTCAAACTTGTCTCATCATCTATGCTTAACAATTCAATAATTTGCTCAACTACACGAGCTTTGATGTTCAAGAGTATGTCCGGATGACCTTCCACACAAATTCTACAAGATAATGAATTATAAACATATTTTTAATTCAAATTGTAAATGTCTTAGTTTTCTCCAAAACATTTGGATAAATATTTTATAAAATTACATTATAATTAAAATTCAAAGACATGAGAGTTTCTTTCATATACAAACTAGAGACTGCCAATTCCTTCTGAATCTGCACAGTGGAATGGCATATGTGCAAAGCAATTTTGTCTCTAGGAAACAACAAGGTTGGAGAACAATCCATAAAATGAATCCCCCAAAGATCTTATTTGGTATGTCCAGATCACCAATTATTTTTTAAATACTAGAGTGATAAATATTATGGTCACCTCTGGTTCTAGAATTCTGATTCCTTCCTAATTTATCCTCCTCCAAATCAAACAACTAGGTTCACCTTTATTCTAATAACCCAAATTCCCTACAAAGTAAAGCATCTCACTTCTTTGTTGATATGAATGCCCTTCCTATAAAAGAAGACTTACTTGCGTAATATGAATTCCCTTTTGAAACTACCTGCCCCCCAACACACACACACACACACACACACACACACACTTCTCTGTCACATAGGGCATTGCTAATATCTCTTTGCAACTCACTACTTTCTTTGCCTCCTTCACACAGTATTTTCCTGGTTTCTTTCCTAACTCATTCAGACTTTTATCTTCTCATTCTATTTAAGATTTGGATACTTTAGCAACTTCATGAATAATGGTATTTCTCTCCTACTTGTTCCTACTTTACCCCCATCTCCAACACTTATTTTCAACATTCACATATTTACTATACATTGATAATACTCAGCCCAATATACCTAGACCAAACTTTTTTGTAGGACTCATGGTAAATGAATATTATAGGCTCTAACCAATTCCACAAGATTTTGCAAAGCAACTCATTTTGACATGTTAAAACTAAACCCAAGATATTCTCCCACAGATCTATATGTTCTCATACCTTCCCTTTCTATAACCAGTCACTACATCTAGTCAAATCTATCCCTATGACATATCTCCAATTTGTGTGCTTCTCTCTATACTCCCAATGTGTTTCTCAGCTCAGGCCTTTATCGTTTCTTTTCTACTACATTTAGAGTTTCTACTCAGGTTGCCCACTCCACACTTGTACTCCCTCATTCATTTTGCACACTGCTACTAGTACAAACTTTCTAAAATGTAAATTCTTCAAGACACTTCCATCTTAAAAGTTTTCTGAAGTTCCACACCTTCACAATAAAACCTAAACATCTATCAAGTCTTACAACTGTTTCTCAAACATTTTTGAGGGAGGGGTTTGATCTTCAATAAGAAGTGTACTTTACATTCTAATATGTAAGGCACACACACACAACAATTTATATAAAATAATATTTACCCTTACTATGTGAGACTTATTCTGATATGTTCTGTTTCTTAGCATTAGTACTAGTGTTGACTCACAGTGATTGCACATCCCACCAATGAACTGAACATACAGAATAAAACAGAGAAACAAAAAATTGTCCTAAAAGGTCCTTAATTGAAACCGGTCCTGTTTCATCCGCTGTCATCTCACATCATTCCTCACCTCTGTCTTTTTGCTTCTATAGTTCTCAGTATATAACACTGTCCACTGACCCACAGGATCTCAATACTTCTACTGGCTTTGCAGTCACCTAATCCACCCTATCACCAATGCCACCTCCCCGATAGACAAGCATATATACAAAGAGCAAATCATACTACAGTTAACTGTTCTTTATCTGGCAAAATTATAGTCACCAATAAGTGTCTGGTTCAACTATCACTTTAGTGCAGCTCTTTCCTAATCTACTCCCTTACCCTCATGAATCCAAACTAGGAGCTCCTGTTACATGTACCCATATGTCATTCTCTGGTTCTTCCCATTTTTGAGTCCCTAGGACTTGGGAAATAATAGACACCCAAAGAATGTAGGCTGAAGGAGGAAAGAAACTAACTTGTAAAATCACAATTGGTATATCTAAAGAGTGAAACGGGAAAGTATTAAGAACTATATTAGAATTAAGAACCAAAGTACACACTCACGTTGCAGTTTCATTTACAGTTCTGGGATGATCTGCACAGAAATCCATTTTAAGAACCATTGATGACTGAGAATCCACAGTACCATGAGTTGGAAAAATGACAATGGGCAATTGACCCTGGTAATCAGTTTTAAAATGACCTAAGGATAACAAAAGCAGATAGTGTCCATCTGTCATTACATAGTCTTGTTTACACTCTTAGTAGGGGACAACTATATATTATTGAATCTGTGGTCTACTGCAGACCAAGAGTCACAACTCTAATTATAAATCCAGTCCTGAGGTCACCCAGTGAATGTGAGCCTGGTGTCAGGACTCAACCCTCATCAATAGGTAAGACATATTGTCTGCTTTCTATTTATAGATACTTATGCTTTAAAGAATTTTGCTTCTTTGCTTTCATTATTCTAGTCAATCAAATAATTCTGAGACATAGGTTCAATACTTTGCTTTATAAATAAAGAAACAGAAATCTGGAAAAATTGAGTGGCTTGTCCAAAGATACACAACTATTATGGTGCATTAGATTATTAACCCCAATTTTTCAGCCTTCTCTGCAGCCTTAAACACTTAGTCAATCACAATGCATGCTTTCCTATTCTTTGACCTTGGACTTGATCATGTAATTTTGTTTGGTGAACAATATGTGGGGTGGATGTCCCAACATGCCAGTTCTAAACCCAGTTGTTCTGCTACATTTTTACCATGATAAGTGTTTCTGTTGAGTAGTTGTTCTCTCTTTGGTCTGTGCTCCAAAACTCAACATATGTGACACAGAGTCCCTCAGTGGACTCAGAAACCTGTGGTAAGCAAAGGAAGCCCAGCTACCTCAGCTTGAAGCAGAGCCACCCAGCTGAGCCCCCACTTAATCAGTTAAGTTCCAGCAAATCTGCATACAAATGAACAATTAAAAAATAATTGCTTTTTAAAGATACTGAACTGTGGGATGCTTTATTACACAGCAATAGCTGACTACTCAAGCAAGTAACCAATAAAACTAGGATTTTCATTGGAGGTTTATGACCAACAGGCTCACATTTATAGCCACTGTCACTTTTATATAAAAAATTAATTTAGTGCACAAAGGGAAAAGGTATAAGGAATTGGTTTCTAGACTCAAACAGCAAATGAGCAAGTGGCTACAAAAATTCCTTAATCTGAAGCTGCAATGTTTCATAATTTATGGTACTGCTTGGTGCCAAAATTAAAGTATGAGGTCTCTGAAATGAGACAGACTTTCATTTCTGTAGTCCCTGGTATCCCACATAATGCCTGCCATTACGTCGTAGTCAAAATGTGTATGACAACAAGGTGAAATTGTCAACCACAGGTGTTTTTTTTTTTTAATATCATCATACAATATTTACAGAAATGGGTATACTTCCAACATAAATAACATTGCAATTTGCCAATTCAGTTTTAAATCACATATAAAGATATTTCCAAAAGCATTCATTTAACTAACGCATATAAAACATTAGTGCAGTCAAAGTCCTGAAAATATAAGAATAAAACCTTTTTTTTTTCTAATACTGAGATGGCCTGATGGAAAAGGAAAACTCATAGTAACAAATTTTGTTGCTCTAACCATTTTTAAGAGAGCTAATGTGTGGGGTAATCAACCCAACCCTTGTATGTTCACCATGATTTCACAGACAAAAGAACGTTGGATGCTTTGGATTTCCTGTTTTGGGTTTTTAATAATAAAGGAGCAACCACACTCCTCTTCCCTTCCTTTTTCTCTTCCCCATGGTAAAGCTACCCTTTTATCGACTTCTCCTCAACCCAGGTGAGCCCACTCACACATGCACACACCCACTGGACACAGAGCATACACAATCATGGAGAGGGGCAATACCACAGGTGCTGGCCATACACACTAATGGAGAGAAAGGTCTGAGTAACTCATTTACCTTATATAATGACACAATATCTAAGGTTTATTTTTGCCTCTCATAAAATAAAATTTATAAAATTATATCCATTTCAAATAAGCATCATTTACTCAATTCTCTAGAAAAATAAAACTATAAGTTCAGTTAAAACTGAGTCAGTGAAAAAAGAAAAGACTGATTAGTGAAATAGTTCCTAGATTGTAAACACTTAAAATATAATTGGAGAAAAGAATTTAAGTGAACGTTTCAAAAACGTAGTCAAGAGTAACTCAAAAGCAAAAGAACATTACTCAATCTTCCAAATACATTCAAATAACAGGAACATAAACATTACTGTGCCCTGTGCTACTTTAATGCCATTAACAATAATGAAAATATTTGACTTTTATTTTTTAATTGTTAATAAGAGCAAGAACATCATCCTAATAGAAGGGTGTCATTGAAGGAAGGATGTGACAAATGGAATTTTTGTCATCAAATTTTCATTTCTTTTTAGATATGACACTTGCTAATGTATGGAGAATGAGCTAGATGGAGATAAGGGGAGACTTCAGAGAAATAATTTAGGTTGGTGTAATTACCAGGCAAGAGAGGATCATGGCCTGCTGTAGAAACATGACAAAGGACAGTGAAAGCAGGATTACTGCTATAATTAGGAAGTGAATAGACAGGATTTAATAATTGACTGAGGGTGGTGTCAAGGATCTTGCCATGTTTTTTGACTTGCTCAAATATATGGTGGTGAAATTTAATGAAACGGAGATGCTATGGAGAGAAGTTGAGGAGTTTATTTTAAGACAAGTTGAAGAAACCTGAAGGAAAAAGGAAGTTTTATATTAGACCGGTAATAAGCCAAAGAGGAATGGAAGTGACTGTAAGGGAGGGCATGCTGATTGAGGAAACATGAGCATCCATAGCAAACCCTAAAGAATACTCAGTTAATGTACCCTAAAAAGGGTCAGGTGTCCACAAAAGAGAATTAAAGAGGAAGGAGAACAAAGACTAGTCTGAGCATCTATAGTGAATATTTATCGAACACTTCCAGGATGAGTAAGTTAGTCAGGCTTTTTCCTTCATTAACCTGTACACCCACCCAGAACCTTGGGTAGTGTATTTTCCCCATGATTATACGGTCACATGGGTTTGTGCATGTGGAAGTGTGCACACCTGACCCTAGGGGTGAAGGGATAAAGGGGTGCAGAGAGCACAAGAAAGGGTGCACAAGCACAAGAAAAGGATGAGAACTAGAGAACACCAGAGAGAGAAAGCCCGGAGAAAGAGTGTGAAGGGGTGGAGGATTCATCTGCATCCTGCACACCTCCCCAGCCTTGGCCAGGCCAGGCCAGGCCAGGCCCTGCCCTGCCCTGCTCACCCCACCTGGTGTGTCTGTGTAAATACTAAACCAATTAAAAGGACAAAAACTATGCAGCTTTGTGAACCTGTTGTGTCCTTTATAGTTGGCAATGAGGATTGGTTACATTGCAACACTTAATATATGTCAGTGAGCCAAGTGTTTTATTAATCATCACAATTATAGGAGACAAGCACCAAGTTTCCGGCAATATATAACTGAGGCAATGTGTGTTTGGGAGAAGTCAATTGCTTATGCCGGGCCTCTGAGCCAGTAAATAGTGTAACCAAGTTCTGGGGCCTGGAAGACATCAGCCCAGGACCTGCATAACGAAACACTGATTTCTGTGGGAGACTGAGGGATCACAGAAGCCAGCTGTTTTTTCTAAGTAGAAAACAATGCTCAGTTGTGCCAAATGTTGCTGATACATTATGTAAAATAAAAGACTTGTCCACTGAGGAGACTTAGGAGAGCACTTAAGATGTGGGGGTAGCCACGTGGGCTGAGATGAAGAATCTTTTGTTCAAACTAATACAGTTTTTGAATCTGAGTTTCTCTACATTTTCTAGAGGAACAATTTAGGCATTTGGGTAGTGATGTATACGCCATCACCTTGCCTCTTTACTCCTTCAAAATACTTTTAGAAATTATTAAGTGAATTTTCACATAGAAGAATTTATAAGATCAAGTGAAGGCAGTCTGTACTTTTATAGGATGTCACTAAAAATAGTCATATACCCAAAGCCACTGTTACTTCTTATGCATTTTTTTAAGATTCCTAGGATCTTAGGCTACCTATGATACACCAGGAGTGAGTTGATTAAATTGTGGACATTATCCAGAATACTCATATAGGATTAAGTAAATAACATCTGAGTTCAATCACCTTTCATTGAAAACTTAGTGGTGCATTACTAGAACTCGGAGAGATCACTAAAACAAATGAACTAAATAAAGTTTTTCTGAATGCCTGCTATCTGTTCAACATCACATTATGCATGAAAAATATACGGAGAGTCTATGACATCAATTTCCAAGAAAACAAAACCAAAAAGATACAAACAAACAAAAACCATGTTGAGAATAAGGAGTATGAGCTTCTCTGGGTGGGTAAGAAGGATCCTGAGGACCACTCCTGGGGTTGGTACAATTTAGTAAATGTGTATTTTAAAGATTACCCCAGGCTTTTCCTAAAGAGTAGAGAGAGATGATATTGATGATCAAGGGAAAGGGGAGAGTGGGTGTATACTTGTGGCAAAAAAGTAAAGAAAATGTATACTGTGGCAAAAAAGTGCAAATAAACCTTAAAAAACATGAGTTCTATGGTAAATGTTCAAACCCAGAATTGGTGTGTAAGGATGTCAGTAGGAACTTTAAAGACTGTTCCATATCATAATACTATAGTAGAAAAGTCTACTGAAATATTCAAGGCTGCTGAAAGGAAGTGGAAAATAACTGCCATTTCAAGGCATGATAAAATACTGTTTTTTCAATCTTTAAAGATAAAAACTGCAAAACGAGGCATTATGATACCATAAAATTATATTAAAGTGCACAGAGTTTAAGTTCACCAGTTCACAAAGCATTCATGATGCAGTTATCTTAAAGACTGAACCATGATTTGTGAAAATGAGAAGACAAGTGCTATTTTGCAAAGTGAGGAGTAAACTCAGAAACCATTCTCATAAAGGGCAAGAAAATAAAGTTCATTCAACAATATTTTTCTAAATCTATGGATGTTTACTCAATGGACTATTAATATAAAGCATCATAAAGTTTTTACATAGATAAACTTTAGGGTCTACAAGACTGAGGATAATAACCTGAGTGACACTATCCTAGAGAGGAAACAAAGCTATACATATTATGAATTTGTTGAGTGTGGTTCTGCTGAGTGTCCTCTTAGCATGTATATAAATATGTAAATATTTGATATTTGCCTCTAAAACTATACAATGTCTGTCATATAAATTTTTTAAAAGATTTTATTAAAATTATGTTTGGTTGCTGAATCTATTTTCTGCATGTGTTTTCCTCATAAACTATATTGTTATTTTCATGAATATTTACATATTGTGCTTGTACTTAATAAGGATTTTATACTTCACACAGACTTGTTAATGTGAATATAAAATATCAATTTTGGTAATGTGGAAAAAATGTCATTCGACTCCAAGAATGAGAAACAAAGTCAACACTAAGAAAATGTTTTATTAATAGCAATTTGTAAGGTAATAGTAATTAACATTTCACAATACTTAATTATAATTAATCTAGGGTAGAATTCTAGGCACACACAAAATAGTAATACACTACTAAGTGGTAAGATGAGTTATTTTTCCTAAAATGTATGGAATTAGGTCTAAAGCTTAATTGAACTTAAGTAAAATATTCAATTAAAATAATAATCATATTTTTTGTTTGCAGAGATCATTTATAGATTATAAAAAAGTAAAATTTGGTGATATTTTTAGAACAAAGGATATGACCAAAACTTTAAGGCATTTGGAACAGACAATAATTAAGAGTTATATTTAGAGAGTAACAACACAACACACACACACAGTAGAATTCTCTAAATTACATATCACTGCTCTAAAGTATAACCAAAGAATCTAAAGGACCATATAGTCCATAGCCACTTGCCACAAGAGTCCATCCTTAATACTGGAAGCAGACCACAAACGAATCTAATGTTCGACAATTCCACAGGCATCAGAAATGCAATCATTTAAAAAATCAAAACAAGGAAAGTTAAACGAACGTTAAACACGCAGTGAAGAACAATGATCAATTTAATTGTTGAAACACCAGGAAGAAAACAGTAAATAACGACTAACTTTGTCAAGCAGGCCCAGGAAATATCGCTTCTTATTGTAAAAGGGATTTGGATTTAAGCCATGTTTTATGTATCCAACAGTCTCGGAGAGAAGCATTTATTCTTTTAACAAAAAGTTAACTAGGGAGTTACTCAGTCTTGCTGGGTCTCTTCCATATATTTAGGAGCAATATACATTATTATTGAATTTCTTCTTGGAATTTTCTTTTTAAAAAATATTACAATGTTGTAGAAACTTTAAAGTTGAATATGATTGAGAAAAAGAACAAATATTTATTGAGTGCCTGTGACGAGTCAAGTAGCAATATTACAAACTGAAGTGCATTTATAGTTAGCCATAGTATATTTTATTAGCTACAGTTTATGAATGAAGAATCCCAAATTTAACTTTCTTAAAGATACCTGCCTTGATCACAAAATTAGTAAGCCACTGCGCTCAATTTCAATCTCTGGATATCTCTAAGAACTATACGACTCTCTTGATGGCATCTTGCCTCCCATCTTCAGGGAGATCATCAGTCTTCTGAGAGTCAACTATTTTAACCAGAAACATAAGCAAACAAAACCATGTATCCTGAATTATTGCCTATCAGTCTTAGTCATTCTATTTAAGGGTCTTCAGCTTTGAGGTATTTGAAATGACAACCATCTTTTTTCTTTTATGAATCAAAGTCTATTAATACACTAGGAATACATTTCATATTACTAACTTTCAAAAAAATGTAAGTTAATGTATATGACACAAAGTATTTACCTGGAGCTTTACCACTGTTAATGATATTAACCTCTTTAGAATACACTTTTCTATTGGCAACCAGTGTTCCAAAGTCAACTACTGGTTCAATTTCCAGCTGACAGGATGGAATCAACCTAAGGAAAAAGAGAGAATCATATAATTAATTGCAGCAATTATAAGGTCATAATGAAATCGATAGGAGATATGCAGACACATTATCTTAACTCCATAAAATATATTTCAATTTTCTCACAATCTATTCATGGCAAATTTGTCAGTAAAACAAACTGAAATAGTAACACGAAAACAACATGAAACACAATTTTAATAATTAAATCAGACTTTATGCATCTAAGTATATTGTATACCAGACTGTATACATATGAAAATTAATCAACACTTCTAAATAATCCATGAGTTAAAAGGAAGTCTCAAAGCAAAAAAATTTTAAAGTACATGCAACCAAAAAAAAAAAAAAACAATACAATATATACAAATTTGTGGGACACAGCTCAAGAGACGTTAAGAAGGCCAACGATAGTCATATGTCCTTAGATCGAAGTGAGGATATGTCTCAAACCTAATGTCCAGCCTCAAGCAATCTGTAAAAGAGAGTAATATAATCCCAAATCAACCAGGAAGTAATAAAGAACAGCAATCAAGAACTTAAAATAAAATGACCATAAATTTAGTGACAAAAAGCAGATTCTTTAAAAGAATCAAGTTGACTAACCAATAGACTACTCACATAAACAAAAGAACAATAGACACATACCACCAACACAGGAAGATAACAAGGGGTGCAGTCATTCAACAATAATAAGCTAAAACTCTGAATAACTTCACACTCATAAGTTGACAATTTAGAATTTGAAGAGTTCCTTAAAAATCATTAGCTACAGTGATTTAATCAAGATGAAAGAAGCAATTTCAATAGTTTAATTGCCATAAAAATTTTGAAGTCATACTTTAAAACATTTTAAAAGAGAATTTACATAATTTCACATAAATTCAGTAAAGAATCCTATTGTTTCAAGAAAGAACATCAGTTTTGAACAAGTTCTTCCAGAGGACAGGAGACATTACCCAATTCATTTTATGAGAGCAAAAAAAAAAAAAAAAGACAATACATACATACATATACAGACTACAGACCAATATCTCTCCTGAACTATTCTTGTACTGATCTTGAACAATAATCTTCCATAAAATGTGTGAAAATATGTGCAAACCAAAGAGCTATCAAAAAACAACCCAGATTATACAGGCATATGGAAAGACATACTACAAAGAAATTATAAAACTCAATAGTAAAAAAGCAAACAATCCAATTATAAAATGGGTAAAATATATGAAAAACATTCCACCAGAGAGACTATTCACATAGCAAAGAAAAATTAAAATGTTATCAATATCATTAGCCATCAAGGAAATGCAAATTAAATATACAAAAGAGATTCTGCAACTAAAATACCTAAAATTTGAAAATAGTCACAGTGACAACGGTTAGTGAAAAAGCAGGAAAAAAAGTAGAAAGGTTACTCATACACTGCTTATTGGAATACAAGATAGTATAGTCACTCTGAAAGTAATTTGGCATTTTCTCTTAAACTAAATATCTTGACTACAAAGGCAATAAAATGTTGTAGAACTTAAAACTTAATAAATGCAGACAAACACACAAAAGTTTATGCTATTGGAAATCTGAATAAGATATGTGGACTCTAAAAAACAAAAAGAATGAAATAGAAATTAATTCATATACTAAAGACATTTAACATGTAAAAGGAAATGATGAGAAACTCAATTCCTATAAATTTGAAAATATAAGTGAATTGGATACGGTGGGATACCAGGCATATTTCATACCCAGAGCAAATAATATCCTCATTTACTATTCAAACGTTTGTTTTGAATTGTTTGCAGGAATAAACACTTTTTCCACTTTCAAAAGAAAAAAAAAAAGGTATGTGGACGCTATCAGTGGAATCAATGAATCTATCAACGGGATCAATCCTAGAGTCTTGCAAGCTATTACCACTGGGGAAAATGCACAGGGTTTATTTACTGTAATTGTGTGTGCATCTTCTTCAATCATCAAAATTTAAAAAACAACAAATTCATTCTCTCTCACTCTCACACTCACACACACACACACACACACTTCAAACCTGTCCATCACACTTTTGGAGGACAGTCTAACCTGGCTGCACTGCCAGACTCTGATGAGAGAGGGCAAATATTATGGGAGCAAAACAAAATCCTGGCTTTCAAAGGCAGGAACATCTTCAACTCTTCTCCGGAGACAACATAAACCAGGATATCTGAGTCCCTCTGCTAGTCTTAAGTGTGTCAGTGTGCAAAATGACCTCAAAAAGAACCTATTTAAAATAATTTGTAAAACATCAACTAAGCTTTTATAATAGAGTAATAGTTTATTCCTTTCCCAGCATGCACCAGCAGTTTTATTCCTACACAGAATGATATGTTAAATCAGAACTTCTCAATAACATGGAGAAGCTAGATTTAGTTTATAAGCTATAGTCAGTTTAAAAACATGAAATATATACATGTTTAAAAAGGCAAATGTTTAGCACCAATATTAATACTAAATCTGGTGATGATGGAAAATAAAAATAAAAAATAGGAGTAACACCTGCAAAATCACATTTTTCTGAGGAAAAGAAGGGTTATATAGGCATGTATATGAATTAAAAACACTAAAAATCTTACACTAGCTTTAAAAGGTAATTTTACAATGAACAGAAATATACTTTATTTAAAGATGAAAGAAATCCCTGATCCAATAATCATTATCAAAGTTAATCAGTTAATCTCCAAACCAGTTCCTTAGTTCAGTGTTGCATTTATTTTATGTGTCTACATTTCCAAAAGATCTCAAAAGAACATCACTATGATTATTTTAAAGCTAAGCATCTGCATTATTTAAAATTCAATGATGTCAATATAACAATAATTTAAAATTAAATTAAAGTGTGAATACTGGTTCACAACAACCCATTTAAAAACACATTCATTATATAAACAGAGTAGAAGGGCATCTGCCAGAGGCAGGGGTTTGCAGGAAGTGAGGAGATGTTAAAAGCATGAACTGAAAACTAGTAGATAAATAAGTTCTAAAGAGCTATTCACAGCATAGTGATTATAGTCAACAATACTGTATTATAAATTTCAAACTGCTAATAGACCGGATTTTAACTTTCCCCACCATACCACAACAACAAAATGATAATTATATAAAATGAGAGCAGTGTGAGCTAACATTTTGATGGTAATTATATTATAATAATTATACCTTCATCAAATCAACAGATTACACACCTTAAACTGACACAGTGCTATTCAGTCACATTTCTGTAAAAATGGAAAGATGAGAAGAAGCTACTGAAGACGTGTAGTAGCAGGGAAGTCAAGAGACTAAAGGGAGCTAAGAAGACAATGATGGTTCATTCCTCAGCTAAAAAATGGAGTAAGAGTAAGACAGAGGGGTTACCAGTAGATTGGCAACAAGCAAGAGCTGCTTCACTGGAAAGATTGGAAAAATAGCCCATTTGGTGTTTAAAAATATGTGGGTATAAAAAAAAGCCATTTTTGAATGCTTTTATTTTAGTAAAAATATCAGAAAACCAGTATTCTATTAATTTGAAACCACAATTTGCTATAAATCTGTCCTTAAGTTCAGCTCTAAGGAATCTCTTCATAAAAGAAGCCATATTAGGGAAAATACACAATACCATTTTGAATCTTAATGTTTGAAAATTGCTCAAAATGATTGCAGGAAATATGAATACTTACCCCTTTAGAGGGATCTCTATAGTTTTATTTCCTACTGAAAGAATCAGTTGGTCAAAAATATCTTCATTTTTATCAGGATGATATTCCACTATAGCTGTCAACTGAAGACCAGAAGCAAGTTCTTTATCCTGATTGGTTGAAACCAGTTTGAACTTTAGTGGAAGGAAAAAAAAATCAAATTATACATGTAAACTCCTAATAAGGAACTACCATTTGAGCAATTATAGTTAGGAGCATATATTATTTCAAGAGACTATGAATAAATTTTTCTTGCTAATCTATTTCCTCTCAAATTACCTGTAATTCAAGAAAAAAACAAATGAAATCAAACAAAATGTGAGCATACATCTACACAGAGACACCTAAATTGCAGCTGCTCAGGAAACTCAACCTTGTCCACATGCCCTAAAAGAAATAGGTGTCTGCTCCCCAGGACAAAGCAGGTGCCCCATGGGGAAGCATTCTCAGAGGTCTGGCTCCTGAGGGCCTACAAGGGAAAAAGTGTGCATATGATGGTCTTAGAACAAATACTGGGTTCATAGCTTTGGCCTCTAACTTGTCAGTCTGTCTGTCCATTATCTTGTCGATACAAGAGCTGTGGTTTAAACAGTCTCCTTTTACAAGTCTAAGTATAAACTAAAAAGAATAACATCATTTTTTTTTTTTGACTGCATAGAAGCCACCCATAAAGTATCTCCTGAGTAGCCATAAAATAATGTTTGTTCACATCCAGGAATTCCTGCTTGAGTTTTAAAAGAAAAGAACTTCAGCTATACATTAAATTGTTTAATAAATATGTAGTAAGGTAGTAAAATAATAAAATGTTCCCTTCATTTTTACAGTACCTAGCCAGGTACTTTTTAATTTAAACAGTAGTTAATAATCTCTTATTTGTAGTATTTTATTGCAAAATGCATACATTACTATTATTAAAAAATGCAGATATAAAAATGATCGAAGCATGCTTCCATTCATATGAAACTCAAAAGCAAACAAAACTGACCATGGTGTTAGAAATCAGTATAGTAGTCATCGCTACAGGGTGATTACTTCAGGTACAGTAGGGAAACATTCGGAGAGCTGAAAATATTCAATGATTTGACCTAAGAGGTAGCTACATGTGTACATATTTATATATATATATATACATATATATATATACATATATATATGTATATATATATAAATTTATCAAGCTTTACTTTAGAAATGTATGCCCTATAGTGTACATAAAATGGTACACCAATTTTTTTTAAATATAAAAATCAGAATATGAAAGTCTTATCTTGCGGCAAGTTTAACAGAAATTAGTAATATTTTTCCATTTCTGTAATCTAAGTCCAGCTACATTCAATATTATTTATCATTAGGAGTATTTTATGAACAAATCACTTATCTATAACATATTTAAAGCATTCTTATTACCATTTCCACATCAAAAATCTGAGAACAGGTGATCATAACGAACTAACATTCATCCATTTATACACACGATCTAAAAATAACAGTGAGGTAAAATTCTATTAAATTTTAAATCAGAAAACGGGGACAGTCTTCAGAATATTAATTTTGCAAGTTTTTACTTACCCATTAATTTCTGAGTTGTGAGGGGAGGGCTGTATGTATCCTAACATTCCTCACTTGTGCTGTCTGATAGCAGGTGCTCAACAAAAGTTTGTTGCACTATGAAATAATAAACTATCCCACTACTTTACAGTGTCTGGGGTATTTTAGGGTTCAAAGACAATTAACAGATAATTTTGTTTTCATAACTCTAGGGTATCCTGAAAGGTATACTCTAGGCTGTTAAGGGGAGACAAATGTGGAACCCCCTTCCCTTTTCTCCAAATCCAGAATGAAGAAACTGGAAGGTGCTGGACCTTACTTTTACCCACCCAGTCACCACAGCCTTAACAAAAAGGAAAAAAGCAAACGAAATCAAACAAAAATGTGAGCACACATCTATACAGACTTCAAAATCACAGTTCCTCAGGAAGCTCAACCCCACCCAGACGCCCTAAAAGAAATGGTTGTCTGCTCCCTGGGGACAAAGCAGTCGCCCCAGGCGGAAGCATTCTCAGAGACCTGGTTCCTGAGTCCTGTTTCAAGTATCGTCGGGTGTTACCTGTGGCTTAAACGGCCCCTGAAACCTGATCTTGTGGTTGCTTCTGCCGAGGTTGTGTACTACAATTGGGAGGCGGTAAACCCGTCCAGCCCGCGCGTTCAGGAATTTCAACTCCGTCGGGATGACCCGCAGCTGTATTTCCTTTTTCAGAATTTCAGTGTCCCGGGGGACGAGGGAGGCCCTCTCTGTCCCCATAGCCGCCTTTTAGGTAGCCTGCTAACGGTCGTGGACTTAACTCACAGAGGACAGGCGAGGACGCCGTCGCTAGGCAACCACTGGACGCCACACGTTTACCTCAAGCCCGGCCCTTATTGGCTCCGCCCAGGGGGCGCGATTGGGCGCGAGGAGCAGCTGCTGCGAGCTGAAAAAGAGCGGGATCAGTTACCGTCAGAATAGCTGGAAAACATTTTACGGCCGCTCAAATCCCAGAGGCCTCTCACTTTACTATGACCTGGAAGCATTTTTGGATGCCATTAGTGGAGTGCGCATTTTCCTGGACCGCTCTCAAAACGAACCTTAAATAAGAGTGAGAATGATGTTCCCCAGGCTCAATTAAAAAATGAGATGCAACAGCAATGGAGGAATTGCACAGAAGCAAAATCAGGATCCCTTAGAAAGCCTGCACAGTGGCCTTTAGTCTAAAAGTGTGTTAACAATCCTCTGGGTGTGTTGTAAAATGCAGATTCTAAATATTCACATCAGGTGAATGGGCACCAGCCAGCCCTCTATCTCATCAATTCTGTAGTCCTTCATTTACAAATCATGTGCTTGCATTTTTGACTAAATGTTGAATTTCAAAGTTAACCCTCTCCTCCCCCCTCTAGAAGAACAGTAACCTTAGATCTTTGGCAGGTACAAAGGGGTGAGGATCTTTTCAACAGAGCCCAATTCAGACTGAACAAACCCTATTCTCTCTTCTTCATCCTTCCTTCCTTATGATTGTCTTAGAGTTTCAAAACAATTTAGGGACTTTCATTTCCACCTTGACACTACACTGAATTTTACTCTGAGATCCACCTTCTACTCTGCTGCCCAAATTTATTCATCCTTCAAAACCTAAATTTAAAGATATTTATAAACTTCCCACAACTGTTTTTACAAGATTCTCACGATACCAAGATGATAATTATTAATTCACTTAAAAGTAGTCCTTAATAAAAAAAAGTTTTTAAACTTCTTGGAATTGTAGTCAACAGTTGAAAATAGTGGCAGCATGGTGGTGATTATTTGCAAATTCTTATGACTTGATAAATTAAAAGCACTTGTTTCGTTTTTCAAAATGCTATATATCTTGACTGAGCAAATTGAAGGTTAACTCCTAGATTTTTATACTAATTACTACCATAATACAACAGCACAAATCCGGCCCATATCCTTGAGCTCCTGTACAGGGCTATTTTGCAACACTGGAAGGACAAGAGTAGCCTAAGTCTTTCCTGAACCAAGACTACAGTCCATGCAAAGCCTGGCCATCAATTCCTGTAAAAATTGGGAACACCAAATGTTAGCATGCAACTGAGGGGCATCCAGGTACCCCATATTGTGAGGAGGTGAAGGCTACAAAGGGATCAGGCATCCATGCACACAAAGGCAAAGGTTCTTAGTGAAAATCTTTAAATAGAATTAATATGTATAGAGAGACGTGAAGGAAGGATATTCATCTGCCAGTAAAACATCCAAATTTTATGTATATTCCACATATAAATTCACTATCCTGTATTTATCTTTTTCCTTCTGATTAAAAACAAATTAATAAATAAAAGAAAAATACTAATACAAACAAAAAACCCTGTAAGATAGTTATATTAATCAGAAATGAGTGAATATAATTTGAGTCAAAGATAATAAATGCCAGAATACCCTTCCCACATACAGAAAAAACCCACATACAGAAAAAACCCTCCAAAATTACCCATCACCTGTGGGCAAATAGCAGTCAAACAGGGTCCACCTGAGGGGCTGCCTACTCCTGAAAGATTTCCTCAAGTCTAAGGTACCCTGGTGGGTACCTTAAAAAAACACCATAAAGAAGGCTGTTACCTTAGGTCTTAGAGAGCTGTCAGAGGAGATAACACATCAAGATAATGGCTGTCAATTGTTAGCCTCTCAACATATCTATCAATTTCAAGTGTCTCTAGTTGTCTCTCTTCCACATGTCTCCTTCCAAGTTTCCTTCCCAGAAGTACCAGGGTGCAAGTCAGGCTACAGAAGCAAGGTCTCATGAATCTGCATGTGTTCAGTTACATAGTAAACATGATTACTTAACTCCCCCCTTAGGTCCCAGTAGCTCTCCCAATCAAGAATTATGCTTCAAGGCATACTGGGATTTATAATCCAAGGAGAGTAGGTAAGTGGTGGACTGGGAAATGGCATCTCCACTCACGACAAAAGGGTTTCTAAACTACCTACTTATTCTCAGTCAGTCAAATCAACATTATCTCTTGGAGCCATAGCAATACAAAAATAGAATCTTTTTATTAGAGCAGCATAGTATTCTGTTATGTGGCTAAATAATAACTTTTTTACTAGTTCACAGCTCTAGGACTCTTTCCAATTCCTTACTACTACAAACAACGTTGTGATGATCTCATTATGTATATCTTTTCCAACATGTGTGAGTATACCTCTAGAACAATATAGAAACTAATAGAAGTACTGGGTCTTGGACCTGTCATTTTCATTAAATTGCCCTGAGAGAACTTGAATCATCATAGTCTGACTAGCAATAAATGTGATGACATTTTCTCCTAGAGCAAATTATTACAGTATGTGTTTTTATGTAGGATTTCTAAAAGGTATCCCTCTTTAATTTCTAGAACTTGTGAATATGATCATTTATTACCACCATGATTATGAGGTAAAATGATCTGATATAACAGATCTTAAGATATTAAAGTTTAGTTCCAGGTGGGTCTGAGATAACATCAGCCCTTTTAGGAGAGCTTTCTCCAGTTCATAGATATGTGAGAAGTCAGAGATATTTGGAGTATGAAGAGAATTTAATACAGCATTGTAGTTTTGAAAATGAGGGATTCTTATGAGGAGGAATGGGAAAGGCAGGGGGCACTGGGAGAGGGTCCTTGATCAAGCTTCGGTAAGGAAAGTACTTTTCAGCTCTACAACTGCAAAGAAATTCAGCAACCTGGCTGAGTTAGGTAACAGAATCTTCCTCCAAAGCCACCAGAAGAAATGTGACTCTGCATACACCTCAATTTTGATCTTTTGAATTTTTGAGCAAAGGATCCAGCTATGCCGTTCCCAGATTTCTGACCTGAAGAAACTAGGAGATGGCAAATATGTATTGTTTTAAGTTGTTTGCTGTTTGGGGTGACTTTTTGTGCAGCAATAGAAAATTAAGTGTATTATTCCTGTTTTAATGTTTGTTACTCTCTTGGGTAAGAAATATATGTATGCAGTTTAGTTTTTTCTCTTGTTGTGATGGACACGAACATCTTTTCATTCATTTAAAGCTCATACACATTTCCATTTCCTATGTTCAGTCTGTACACAGTTACTTTTTTTGAATGTTGATCTATTTGTTACCAATTTATGTGGTGGTAAAGGAGTTAGCTTTGCCAGTGATAGGATTTGCAAATGTGTGTGGCTAATTCTGTCTCTTTCTGTATCTTTGTTTACTTTTCTAACCGTGATGTTAAGAAAGTATGTAATTTTATTTTCTGGTTTTAGAACTTTTTAAGTGTTCTTGTCTGTTCATAGGAAGGCCTGCCTCATGCCAAGATTATACAAAAGTTCTTCCATGGTTTCATCTCCTGCTTTAACTATTATGTTTGCAACATGTACATCATTTATCCTTGTGAAATTTATCTTGGTAGAAAAGTAGAATATCAATCCAAACTACCCTAATATCATTTATTAAAAAATTTACAGAATTTCAAAATGTGGACTCTTAAAAGTTATGCATACTGCTTAGTTAATAGCACTTAACAATTGGACATTAATTCTCTCAAAAACACTTTCATATATTTTTTCCTCGGGGAATTTCTTGATGAGATTCAATACTCCTATCAGATATATTATCACCTTCATACTCTTATTTACCTAATTTCTCTCTTCTATTTTTATCCAGAATTGCATTTCCCTGCTGATTTAATAGGTCTAGGTAATTATTCCAAATCATTTGTAATATTATTATTATTCTTCAATTTCACTGATTATTTTCAATATGTCATGATTTTTTTGCCCTTTCTTGTTGTCCTACATTTTTAATTCCATTTTTAATTTCTCCCTTTTAAGTTTATGCTTTCACTTAAGCAGAAATTGTTGTATCTTTATATCCTTTATTTAAGAGTATTTGGTTGGTGAACTATAACATCAAATTTTAGACAGAGCTAGTTTGATAGTATAGGTTTTCGTATCAAATTTTATTGGGCTATAATAATGATGTCTACTGAGTTATAAAACACATCCACCATCAAATCAAGAGCTGATAAATGTGACTGGTTGATGGCTGAAATCATTACGAAAGAGAGTTCCAAGGTGCTGATTGTGAAAGCTATAGTTCATCAAATGGTTCAAGCATCTTTCATTTCTCAGTTCATCTGTATCTCTACATGTAATTTATTTCCTGTTTGACCCAAGTGAATCCCAGAACCATTTTGGTATTACTTAAAATAAAACTTAAAAATCTGTTTCTAAAGGGCTTGTGAGTCCTGACAAAATTAATGAGACCATTTAAACCCTATTCTGTAATCAAAGGGGAGGGATATCCTGTAAAACAAGTAACAAAAAAAATGTTTTCAATTACAGTCTCTAAAAAAAATATAGATATAGTTTATATATAGGTTGATATATTCATTTTAAGTATGCTTTCCTTATCTAAGAGTTTGTAAGAAGTTGCTTTTTATAATAAAGAGAAAGTTGTTTAAGGGAAACTGGTGTTTGGAAAGTAAAATGTGACAGGAATTCCTGCGCTTACAGCTTTCTGGGTCATGCAGGGTGAGGTGGAGGTAGCAATGGGAACATTTAGTTTCTGTTTAATAGTAGAGAAAATATAACTTCTATTGTGTCTCCAATTCCCTTATATAAGTCAACACTGAATAAACTGCCTTTTTCAACCTTTTTAATTATCTAATAGAAACTCTGTTCTATCCCCCTCCTTAAAGGAGCTTAGGAAAGTTGTCTTATATTGTCTCTTCTTCAAAAAACAAACAAACAAAAAATTCTCCTATTCCACCTTCTTCTCTTTTCTTTGAGCTAAGTTCTCAAAAAATTCTATTATAACAAGATTTACATGCAGTTCCACAAATGACAGACATTTCTTTTATGTCAAAGAAATCAAAAAAGGACATTTCTATATCTAAGATGTATTTGATGTAGTTGTGAAGAGATGCTATATCATACCAATACACATATAGAAACATACACATCTAAGTGTCAGTAAAACTGAAAATCTGTCAATGTCAACATCTGGTTACGATATTATACTACAGTTTTGCAAATCGTAAATTTTGCATCAAAACAACTGGGAAAATATTACATGAAATACCTCTTCAAGTACTTCTACAACTGCATGTGATCTATAATTGTTTTAAAACATTTTTTAACCTAAATGACGTTTAATAACTTCAAATAAATAATTTTTATGGACTCCCTATTCCTTCCCCCCATGTCAATACTACCACTGGGTGTGTGTACAAAATATACATGTATACATGTGATGTTAAAATACATTTTTTAAAAAACCTCATTGTATTTTCACAATACTCTTTATGCTGTCACACTTTACTCCAAATGCTAAATCATTCATTTTTGTTGTATAGTTAAAAGGGAGATTGACTCCATCTATAGGAGTGTAATTCAGTCAGACAGTGAGAAGAACATATATAATCCTGGAGAGACAGCACACCCTGTGAGAATTTACTCAATAAATTTGTGCCAGCAAGGCAGATTGATTATCTTGTTTCCAGTCGTTTCAAATGTCCTCTACTATATTTATAGCTAGATCTAAGTTGTCTGTTGTTTTCTTGTGGAAATGTAAATAGCCAGTGGGTGCTCTCTTGGTTGACCTTGGAGCGGAAAATGTGAAATCAGCAATAAAGGACTTGATTTATTTTTTGTTGTAACCCTTCCTTTCCTATATGGTGTCAGGTCTGGGTACAATCAAAACTGCTGGTTTGCTTACTCTAAATCACTTAACCTAGAGCCCCGCTTTCTTGTGGGCTACTCACATATCTTCTTGGTCAATTTATAGAGCTGTGCTTACCTACATAATAGCCACTAGCCATCTGTGACTCCTTAAGGTAAAGCTTAAATTAAGTAAAATTAAATAAAATTAGAAACTTAAAAACTGTAAACCTTAAAAAAAAAACTTAAAAACCATAATAGTCACATTTTAGGGGATTTATAATATAACCAGTTATAAATGTTCTCATACTTCATGCTTGTAAAGTTCTAACACACTATTTCAAAATGATTTTCTGACAAGAGAAGGAATTAACAGTGGTAAGAACCAGTTTATGTTAAGCATGACTGGAGCTCAAAGGGAACTTTAGATTATTTAGTTCTTCATTTAGCTTTATAAAAATCCAGGCTTCTAGTATGGAATTGATGCAGATAGCATAAAAACTATAGATAGTATAACAAATAAACTATATATTACATAATATAGAGCTATGTATATGGTTATATATAATATATATGGTATAGCTATCTATCTATCTATTATCTATATATACACACACACATAACTACTCACACACACACACACACACACACACATATATATATTGAAACCATTATTGTTGATCATGATCTCAGGTTTATATGGGCCAACAATACATTTATTTTTTAATTTATTTTTATTGAAGTAACCATTTACAACACTTTAAATGATTCAGGTGTAAAGACTCACATCACTTCAGATGCTTGTTACCTCACCTCACCCACCACAAAGGCATCTATAATCTTTTACCATAGTCCATTGGGCTTCCTGTCTCCCTTTGCTCTCCACTGCCCTGGTGATACCATCATAATAGTCACATTTTTGTCTTTATCCTTCAGACTTATTGCTTAGAGCAATATCCTCTGGTTCCATCCACATTGTTGCAAATGGCTGGAGTTCATCTTTTATATAAATGCATAGAATTCTGGTGTGTAGATATGCCGTATCTTTTGAATCCACTTATCTGTCATCAGTCACTTAGTTTAATTCCATAACTTAGCTTGATAAATTGTGCTTTTACATTAACACATGTGTAAGAAAGTTATTTCCAATACTGAGAGTTGGTGCTAAGTCTCTGTCTAGTTCTGTAGTGTCATAAGAGAGGGATCAAGGAAGGGGAAAATATTTATGTTTGTCATTACCACAAGTGTCAAGTCGGGAGAATATATTTTTTTCACTCCAACTATTAATTCCCCAGCTATCAATTTTCTGAGTCTCTTGGCAAAGGAAAGGAATTTCCAGTTAAAATTTGTGAATTGAGACCACCTCATATTTGAATTAAGCTATTTATCTGTTAGAGATGAATCCTTAAATTTTGCTGAGCATATTTGATATTCATCTTTTCACATGCATATTGGGTTATATGTGCTTTTTAATGTTTGAAAGATATTTACAAATTAATATGTATTTTTTAGGAGTTTGTATTTTTAGGAATTTATATTTTTAGCCATTTTATAGTTTTTGAATTAATAATCCATTATTTCAATTATTGAGAAACTGAAGTAATACTAAGTGATAAAGTCTAGTATAATACTATTAATGTCATTTGTTTAAGTAAATATCTTCTGAAACAAATGCAGTGCAACTACAAAGGGAATTTTTATCTATTTATAATGCTACCCTCTAATATAACCATTTCATTTTTTTCATTTTAACTTTATGTATTGACAACTATAAATAGCAGTAGCTGGCCTATTTACATATTTGTATGACTCTATACCTAATTATAACTTTTAAGTAGTTTCTCTAAAATTATTATTTTAATCATTTCAGTTGATATATAAGGATTATCGGTTTGCTATGCATATACAATGTGAACATTTTCCATTTCAGATTCTTATAGATTTATTCTCTGGGGCATTTTTCTTAATATAATCATGTTAGTCAGTTTCCAAGATGACCCCCAAGAATCTACATTTCCTGATACCCATGCAGATGTTCCCTCCCACCCCCCCATCACCAACAATGTTGACTAGAGCAAACCTGTTACCAATAGGATACTGTGGATCTGACAGTCTGATTTCTAAGGCCCAGCCACACAAGACCAGACATGGCATGACAACTTTGTCCTTGTGTTCTTGAGAGGTTCACTGTGGAAAGGTTAGCAGGAGTATTCCAAAGACTTATGAATAGCCCTATGTAGAACCTTATGAGAACAGCAAGGACACCTTTTTCTAAGAGCCAGTATCATTTTTCCAATCATGTGAATGAATCACCTTGGAATCTCATCTTTCAGTCCAACACAAGCCTTCAGGGGACAGAAACTCTGCAATCTGAGTCCTGATTGACATGTCCTAAGAGACCCAAAACAGGAAGCAACCACCCCAGCCATTTCCAATTCCTGACTCTATCAACTTTGATAGATAGTAATTGATTGCTTTTGGAAGACAATGAATTATGGGATAATTTGTTATGTATCAATATGCAACTAGTATAATTATTTTAATTACAGAATATCTGAATTGTGGCTTTTGTTAATGGGCAAAAAAATAGTTTCGATACAATATATTACTGTCATTTATAAAATAAATGTGATATTTTGTTTAAATATAAAGTTTTATCAAAAGTATAAGGAAGAAAGAAAAAAAATAAGAAAGCAAAAAAATCATAGCTGAATATAGTCACTATTAGCATTCTGAACTTTTTTCTAAACACACATTATTGTATACTTTTGTACAAAAATGTGTATATACTCTTACTGTTTATTTTTTCTTTAACAATACACAGTGATCATCTTTGGAATATACACATATCTAAATCATCATTTTTCATAGTGCTATGTTATTCAATTTTAAAAATAAGCCCTACTATATTTTACCATGTAAAATATAAGTTCTCTTTTCAGGCATTTATGTTGTCTCCATCTATATTGTTATCTATAATGTTACACCAGTACAATAGTCAGTAACTTCTTTTGACATTTGTTTTCATATTTGTATAGTATTTTTATTATGATTAATTTCTCAGAGCTTGGGAGGAAATCACATTCACCAATTTCTAACAGTGAGAAACAATGCAATGTATTCTCATGGAGGCTTATGCAGTAAGGATACAACAGTCTTTGTTACTTAAATTTTCCTTGATACTCTGGTACTAATTATTAAAATTAACTCTCACTATGTGAAGTGATTTACAATGACTCCTTTATTATAACCTAAAGTCTAGGCAGCTCTGTTTATATAATCTAAATTAATTATGTGATTTTTATATATTTATATATTTCAATCCTGGCATTTCCATTTTAGTTTCAAATTACAATAAAACTTTATACTGACACAAAAATGCCTCAAAGACATCCATTAAACAGATTTCTTGACTCTACTATAGTATATTTTTTTCTGTACTAGAGAAAGAGGCACTTTATGATTTTGAATTGGTATGACTATATATATATATATATATACATATATATATGTATATGTTTTTTGGGGGAATGGATATCTTTAAGATATTGAGTCTTCCCATTGAAGAAATCACATGGCTTTCCATTTAAGTTTGCCTTTATATGCATATTTGCTGTAAGAATATTTTTTCTTTTTCTTTTTAATTAGTTATTGCTATTATAAATGCAGTTTGATTTTATTTATTTCCATTTCATCTGATTCCCTTGCTGAACATTTCTGATTAACTCTACTATAATTTCAGTTATCCTTCAGGACTTTTCAGCAGTTTGTCAATTCATATAGTGGTAATTGATAAATTAGTATTTTTAAGTCATGCACTTATACATGATGATGATGGTGATGTATTCTGTTTTTCAATAACTGAAATGATGGGTTATTAATTCATAACCCTGAAAAAACTATTTAAACTATTTAAAAATAATCCGCATGATCACCATCATCATCTTTAACATGGTTAGAACATCCAAAATTATATATTAGACATAATTGAACTTATCTCTGCCTATAAGGCAATGCTTAAAGTATTTAATAATTACTGTGTCCACTAAGAAAACATGAGCCAGTAATCAAACTTTTGGAACTTTTTTTCAAAGGATATGAAAAAACTAACTCAAAAAGTCATAAGCACCTCTATGTTCATTATAACACTAATCATAATAACCAAGACATGGAAACAGTAGTGCCCAACTGTAGATGCATGGATAAAGATGTGATCTATATACACAATAAAATATTATTTAACCATAAAAAGAAGAAATGTTGTCATTTGTAAATATATGGGAGGATTATGCTAAGTAAAATAATTCAGAAGGAAAAAGACAAATACTGTATGGTTTCAGAAAACAAAAATCTTCAGATTCTGCAAGCAGATTTGTGGTTATCAGAGAAGGGAAAATAAATGAGTGGAAGGGACCAGGTGGTTAGTGGTGGGTAGTGACAGAATATTCAATGATGGGCATGTTGAAGAAATGTATTTTTGGAGCCTTTACAGTGCTGTAGTGTTATTTCAATTATAAAAAGACTTGAAATACGCAAGAGTAATTTATTAACACTGAATTACTACAATCTGTATTTCTGCTTCCTCATCTCCCATTCCAATCTCTATTTCACTTGTATTCAAACCATTCTTACAAAAGTCACTAAGGCAAATCCAATGGACACTTTTCTGGTTTTGTGGTAATGGAATTTACTAGAGTATTTGATACCACTAACCCTTTCTCTAATCAGTAAATATCTGCTATCTGGACTTTCTCAACATTCCTTTTTTCCTATTTTCTTCTATTTCTTTGTCCCCTTCAAAGATCTTCCATTCATCCTACAGAGAATAGTTTCCTTTCCTTTTTATAAGAGATACTCTCTTGGTTTTTTTCCTACCCAATGACAGGATTCTGGATCTGATCCCACAAGGTTTCAACCTCTAACTATATTCAAGAGACTACAAGTAAACACAATGTTGGCTATCTGTAATCCCTTTCATCACATACACATCCAGACCTGCTTGTTGGTTCTTGCCCACAACTTTGGAAATACCAAGACTGGGGTTCAAGATGGTCAGTTTCATATGGATCCAGTCTATGGCTTTTAGTTCAAGTTTCAGGATCCCATTCTTTGCCCATTAGCACCCAAACTTTCACATGAGAAACTTGGCAAACCTGTGACTTTAACTGCTATTACAATTCAGTAACCAACACATTTAAATTTTCCATCTGATTTTCAGCAACAGCCCTATGACTACAAGAAGGGTATCTTTTGTGACTGACAAGAAAACTCTGATTCTTGGACTATAAATTGAGCTGGGAATTAACAATCTTGGGCTGTGGGGTGTCACTTTCTTTTGGTAATGATAGGGTGTGCCCCCCACCCCCCACCCCATTGTCTCCTGTTTAAGATTGCAGATTTCAAGGACAGGTAATGTTAAAATGGGAGAATGACCTTAGCTGGAATTTCCCTTCAGGGGACGCAGGGGGAAGAAAGAAGTGAAATAGTCAAGGTGAAACAGATTTCCTGGAAGGCGGGAAATCAGGGTATATAAAGGGTGTGCAAACAAAGAGAAGGATTCGATTCGATTGGATTCAGGTTGGAGATTCGAATATGGAGACTGGATAGGGAGAGGTTCAGTGGAGGAGAGATGGGAATCGGCCATCTTGTAAAGATGTGAGCCATGTGAGCTTGGCCAGGTGGCCACCGAGGGCCTGCAACCCTTGGCTGGCCCAGGCTGGCAGCATGTGTGCTGAATGCAGTTAAGGAGTTTGCAGATTTGAACTCCGTGTTGGAGTTTGTTTTGATGAGTTTGATTTGTGTCTGAAGAGGCCGTGCAAAAGTTAGGCCTGAGAAGAAAGTGAACTTTGCTGGTTTGGCACCATGGAGTTCCTGCTACCTGAAGGTGACAAGGAGAAGACAGCGTGGAAGACGAGGAGCAGTCAAAGGAACATGTCTTCAAGCATCTGGAGATGGACTCTGTCTGGACATTGGTGAGATGATCAGGACTGAGAGACTGAGGATATTTGGGGCAATCTGGGAAAGGACTTTGGACAATACTGAGAAAGGTTTTGGACAAAGTTAAAGTATTCTGAGTCTTACATGTTTCTTTTGTAATTATTAGGATAATTAGAAATCACTTTGTTAGAAATAAATTAGTCTGCACTGATAGTCTTGCACTGGTTTGATATTTTGGTTGAGAAGGCTGGGGATGGTGGTAAGAACCCACGAGTGGAAAGTTTAAACTGTGTTTTAAAGTTTTTCCTTTCTGCAGTTTTTGGAGCTGAAAGCAGAGAGAAGCTTGGTAGCTGATGTTTGCATATCAATGGTAAAGGTGATCAGTGAAAATGCTAATGAAGAGTGTGTAGCCTGCTTTGGAGAGAGAAGCAGGCAGATAGCTGTATCCAGTTAAGTAAAGACAGAAAGTCTCTTTTTACCCACTTTCAGTAAGGACTCAAGTGAACTCAAAAGAATCTATTGCGCATCACAAGCCTTTCAGTTGTCATTACCGCCAGAAAAAACAAGCACAGCTACTTGGGCTCCCAAGGCACAAATTTCATCTGGCACTTCATCACAAGCAACGACAAGTGACAACTTGATTAATGGTGAGGTCATTGCATGCTATGTTTTACTAGCATCTCATTTCCTATTGGCAAGGGGTGCAGCACTGTGTCCAAATTCAGGACATGAGCAAATCAAAATCCTATCTTTGAGAGTCTCTCTCTTTGGACTACTACTGGCACCAGTTATATATCTGTGTGGATCCAACCAAGATAGAAAAACAAGAGAGTAATTTGAACCATGGAAGATGACTATAATTAACTCTAATGGGATTACTATGATAATGGATTGGCTAGTCAGAAGGAAAGATAACTAACAAATATAGAAAAAGTGACTTTGAGGAGCAGCCACAATGCTAAAGGTTAGAACATACCAGGAAGACGCTTCTCCCCCAGGACTGAGAGTCATACTACTGTTTCACTGAAAGGCAGAGAAGTTGCTATGTTACCTCCCTAGCTGTACTTGCTAGAAATCTCTAGGAGGGTGAGGAAGAATATACTTCTTCCTGGGAAGGTGTCCCATCAAAGACATTCTGCCACAAAACTGCTTGAGGGAAGGTGCCAGGTGAAGCTGCTAACTTCTCTTTGCTGCTGGGCACATTTCTGCAAGAGATGACTGTTGAAGAAAGCATCCATGTGGCAAAGAGTCTAAGGTTGGAGCACACTGGAACGAGGAAGCAAAATGATTCCTCCTGCATTCTTTCTCTAGTGCTCTCTTTTGACAAAGCTTCTGTGTGTAAGAGAGCAAAATAAAACAATATTTGGAGTCTAGTTTCATTTTCGCAGAGCAGTTAAAAATGGTGCATTTGGAACTGAAAGGCAATAAATTGATAATAATGTAGAATGTATGAAAGATGAATATTTTCTTCCAGTGTGCTTGTCCTCAAACATTGTTTTGAGTATTTTTCACCTTGAAAAAGTTAAATTTGTAGACTATGAGCTTTATGTACATTTTTCTTTATGGTTTATGTAAAGTTTACCATGTAAAAAGAATTCCTTCTACTTGAAGGTCACAAAATTAGTTACTAAATTCCTTTTTGTAGGCAGCTTAAGCCTAATTATTGAGTTAATATTATGCTACAAGTTTTAGGTTTAATCACATCAAGCTCTTTAAACTCCTTTGTTTCAATTTCCTCATCTGCAGTAGAGGGATAATGATATTAACCTATTGGACTGTAATGGAGGTTAAAAGGTTACATTGGTCTCAAGCCCTAAGAACACACAAGACAGAAAAAAAATCTTAATGCAGCTTTTCTGTGAGACTTTTACAGACACAGCAGAGCCTAGAATCTTATCAACAAACCTTGAACTGAGCTTCTAGGTTGGCTAGAACTAAGATAATGGTAATAGAGAGGAGGAGGGCTACTTCAGAATAAGGACCCCGCGAACAGAAATTCAAAACTTCAGTTATCAGAAGACCTCTAAACATTGAATTTCATAGATTACATTACTTAATTAATTACATTAATTAATTAATTTCAAAGGAGAACTAAGACAAGGGTACTCATTACAATAAAATATTTGTTTTCCTTTTACAGTATCATCTTCATGTTCCAGAAAAGACACCTAAAAACTATAAGACAATAGGTTACCCCAGATCTCTGTGTAATAGCTACCCTATCTTGTATGCTCACAACGGTAAATTATGTTTTCATTTTTTTTACTAACAATTTGAACATGATCTGGTCTTTGATACAATTTTGACACTTTCACTTTGAAATATTTAATTTGCCACAGCAGGAAATCTTGTATTAGATTAATCAGAGTGTTATCTTTTGGATGTCAGCTTGGCTAAGCTAAAGTCCCAGTTATTTAAATACTAATCTAGGTGTTTTTACAAAACTGTGTTGTGTTTGTGACTTAAATTTTTAATCAGCTGATTTTTTAAGTTTATTTTTTAATTTTTAAATTAAATTTATTTTTATTCTTTAAATCACAACCTTGGTAAATGGTTTTTGGAATACCTCCCCCTCCGTCTGACACCCTCTCTATTCACTCTAACCCCTTTCTTTGTTGTTTGCTAGTCTGTGTTAAGTTCATTAGTCTCTTTCTTTCCTGTGACAGTGTCCTTTCATTGGGTGAGGAACTATGTTCTCTGGACAAGGAGAACCATGCTGGTAGGTTTTCAGTGTTAACCTTGTGTTGGGTAGCCAGTCTATATTTATCTGTGGTCTGTCCTTGTTTTCTCGTTGCAAGCTGTCTTTTCCAATCCCTTCTCTGTGTTGTTTTGCTCTTTTACCTTATGGTTCTGGCATGTGGTTTAGGGAGCCTCACCCCCAGCCAGTGTCACCGATGAAGTTTCTCTGTGGATACAGGTATCTGTGAATGGCCTTTGTAGATCTCCTCTGCCTCAGTTTGCAGCTTTGCTGTGGGGCCAATGCCCCCAATCTTTTGTTCTTCCTCTCTTGTGGTATGGGGAGGGGCACCTTGCTTTCATAGATGCATCTCAGAAATGTGGTCTTGGCTCTTCCAGACCCGGTGAGCACATAGGTGTGCACTTGTGACATCGTGTTTCCATAGTTGTTTCTCCTGTCTCACATGCACTGGTTCTCGCCATATTCCATCTCCAGTGTCCAGCTCAGACTTGTGGGCTGGATTTGTACTTGATCTCTCACTCATTCTATGATGGGGTTTATATTATTTATGTTCTTCCTCCTCCTGGAAGGGGCTTTCTTCTCCCCTACCGACACCCCTTGTGTGCTGGTACCTCCCTGCATGGGGCTGGGGCCCAGATGGCCTGGCAGGCACAGTCCCAAGTCTCCTTGGGCTAGGGGATTGGCTGAACCATGCTTCGGCCCATTCAGGCTGCAGATGGCTGCCCTGAGCAACCATCTACTGGTGGATGTGGTTAAAACCCCACCTGGGCCCCCCTCCCAGGCTTTCCAGGTGCAGGGGGCCTACCCAGAGTTCCATGCTGCCTTGGCTCTGCAAATGCCAAAGAGCTCCCAAGGCCCAGGCCTCCAGGCATGCAGGTAGCCTTGTAGCTGCCTGCTGGTGGGCAGGGCTTAGGGCTCCATCCTGTCCCCACCATTTTAAATAAGTTAGTTTATGAAACATAATTAGAAGGGGCCTGAGTTAATTAGTTAAAAGCTCTTTAAAGTTGAGCTGAGGCTTCTCTGAAGAATAGACTCTATCTGAGTACAGACGCCTCAGTTCATGTCCTAGAGTTCCAGTATGTCCTAGTATGTCCAGCCCAATTGATTTTCAACTTGCCTAATCAGTCACTACTATTGTGTAAGCCAATTCCATGAAATAAATCTCTGACTATTAACTCCTATTGGTTCTGCCTCTTTCACCCAGTTATAAGACAGAGCATTTTACTTCTTTAAAACATTTACTCTCTCAAGAGAAAAGTCAATTGTGGTCTGCTAGATAAATGGGCACTTAAAATGATTGAGAGGTAGACAAAGCTGAGTCCAGATAAATAGTATTTAGATAAATTAATAAATAATAAAACACGCCAAGGCACATTGTGCATATTTCCAAATTCATTATATTGTACACAACAAAATATATGCAGCTTTTTGTGCAACAATTATATTTTAACAAAGTAGTTGAAAAAAAACCCTAAATTTTGTCTTCATTGAAGAAATATAAGTGTCAACATGACCACTGTTAGCAGCTCTCTCTGTGTGCTTTTCTGTGTGTATGTGAATTGTCATCAAACAGCAAATGTAATTTTGTCCTTTCAGATCATATTTTGACTTCCAATTCTGGGAAAGGTACAATGGATATGATTCTCTTTGCTCTTTCCATCAAATCAGCTAAAACTTCATACACAAAACAAACACAGTAAGACCTTCTAAAGTATTCAAAAGAATGAGATAAATGTGCTTGTGTTCTTGGACTCAAAGAAGAGCATGACATGGAGCTCCCTGGTTTTTGTTTTCTTCTTGTCTCCTATGCATCATAGGCAGGAAACTGGAGAAGTTCAAAGCCCAAGAAGGCCAACAGGTACAGACAAAATAGCTATAATAAAATCTTCTCCCTATAGCTTCAGGACCAAAATCTGGTCTAAAGAGGAGATCAAATGATAATGTTGATGATGCCTACAGTGCACATTGACTATTAAACAAAAAGATCAAACAAAATAACAGAATCATCTCTGCCACACAGTAACTCTAATAAATGTTTCCCTTTTTGCTACTTAAAAAATTTGCATAAAAGCCTTTATGGTCACATACAAAAAGAAAGTAAAGAAGCCCTGAGGGATGTGGCATCATCATTTCCATTTGAAACAATCATTAAGAGTAACTTGAGAACATATTAACTGCAATTTAATGCATGAACTTTAGCATCAGAATGACGCAGATTCAAGTTCTGCTTCAGATATTTACCAGCTGTGAATTTGGGAAAAATCACTAAACTTCTCCAGGCCAGGTCTTGTTTCTTTGTAATAGGGAGTAATAGCAGTGTGTTCATCTTGAAGCTTCTGTGAAGATTCAAAGAGACATTGTACAGAAATAAAACAGGGATAGCTCAACAATGATATATATGTTAGTCACTATTATGTGATTGTTACACATGCTGTCATTTATTTCTAGAATATAGTCTATGATTTGAATGTCACAATATTCTGTGAAACTTTTTGAATTTTCTAACCAACAGAAGAACTTTAGTGCTAGTATTTTAATTATATTAAATTATTTCTAGAACAGCAACTCCTGTTCTTCATTGACTTTCTGGGTTCGATTTGTTTATTCTTAATATTACCTTTTGCATTCAGTTCCCATGCTTTACAGCTTTAGCCTAAACAATGGTAAATACTTTCTAAAATATTTCCCCCAGCATCCAAAATTAGTGAACTGAGATGGTGAAGGGCAGGCTGGGGTTGGTTGGAAGCATCATAATTTTTCAGTGGAGAGGGTTGACTAATTAAAATCAGCTCTCTAATAACTCTCTAATGACAGATACCCACATTGTCCTCATATCTGATAACAGATCAGACCTATAGCATGGTTGAGCAACACAGTATGTATGCACTGCATGCTGTTGATAGGAATGTGGTAAGTCTCTTTTCACCTGCCACTGAACTAGGCTTTCAAAAAAATGTTTTCAACTGTGTCTTTATAAGCTAAACATAGTACTTTTTCCAGCCACTCACTATTTGTCAGGCATTATATCCTCAGACGTGAATAGCTCATATCTATTTAAATAGGAGAAAATTGTCAGTTGGAGATGCATCACTATGAAAAAGATCTTAGAAACATTTCAAGTTCCCAAAGAGGAAAAAACTGATTTCCCAGTCAATGAGCAGTCAGACAGGGGAAATTCTTTCCTTGAGAAGGCATGTCATTCATTCCATCCTATAAAGACCTTCAGTTGATTAGCTGAGATCCAATCCCATATGGAGGGAAATGTTTTCTCAGCCTTCCAATTGAAATGTTAGACTTGACCCAAAACAGCCAGGAAAAGTTAAGACCAATTCTCTGGGCATCCTGACACACAGTCATACATAATATGAATCATCACAGCCACAGATGGAAGCTCTGTCAGTACTTCATCTCACTGCCCCCTTTTGTCACAATGATTAGTTCCACCCACATGAACAACCACCCTCAAAGTGCTTGGGGATTTTGCTGCCCACTTGTTACCAATGAAGGCCGAGCAGGAAAGAGTGTATCTTTCAAAGCATCCATTTAAAGAGCAGCTATATGGCCTTCTGTATTGCCAACTGCTGAGCTCAGCAGTGAACACTCTTTGCCCAGGGGATCCCCTAGTGTGAGAAGCCCCAGGGTCAAAGTGGGGCTCCAATCTTGCCAGGGAAGCTCCCATTCTGTGAAGCCACAAAGGCCAAAGTGGGACTCCTAAAAGTGTCAGGGGATCCCCAATTTGTGAATTCCAAAAACCTAAATGTGCCCAAGAGTCCAAACACTGTGAACACAAAGTCAAAGAGGGATCCCCAACTATTCCCATGGGGTTCCCCAATTTGCCCAAAATAGCTGTCACACTGTAAACCCCTTAGGTCAAAGACAAGTACTCTCACTTTTCATATCGGTCCCCCAATTTGCCTGAGGAAACCTTGTAAATCCCCCATTAGCCAAAATGGGTCCTCCCACCCTGCCCAGAGGAGCCCCCACTCGAGGCCAGGTAGGCCCTGGACCTTGGTCAGGTGTTAACTATTATTCTCCTTAGTTCTTATTCAGTTGGACTCTTTAGCACCTACTAGTGGGACTGCCCTTTGGCAGGTGAGTTCAGCTGCCTACTGGTAGCCCAGTGATATCTGTTTTGGCTTGTGGGCTATGGGTGTGTTGAGAACTGGGAGTTTCCTTGGCTGTTGGGAGTGTCCTAATGAGAGGAACCCCATCTGGGGCCTTAGTCCTTCCTGGGAATATTTTCCACCCGATGGGCTGCTTGTGGTGGCTGCTTCTTACAATTCCACAGTTTTGCTTCATAAGTGTTTTGGATTTTAGATATTGGTTTTTGGAATTGTGCTACCCCCACTCCCGTGTGTGATACTATCTTAGCTGCCTCCTACCTCCTGCAGACTGACAGCACCTGAGGCACAGGGTTTGTGATGCCTTGTGCCCTCCTGCCCTGTCTGATTATTGCTAGGTCTCTGTCCCTCTTTCTGACTATGTGTCTCTGTCTCCACCTGTTTCTCTGCCTCTCTGCTTCTGTTCGCACTGTGGTTTCCGTTTCAGAGCCTGTTCTGTGTCTTAGGATCACACCCTATTCTCTGTTCTCCTGTTACTGCTGCTCTTGCTCTTGGAGCAACCTGGTCACTGGCTTTGGCTTGGTGACTGGCAACCCCCTGAGACTCACTCCTCAACCATCCCCAGTTCTCCTTGTTCCTTATCTGTCTCCATTTATTCCCTGGGAGCTGGTTGTTCATCGGTGCCCTTCCAGCCCATGCTTGGTCAGCCAGATCCTTTGTCTTTAGTGCCCTGACTCACTCTCTCCATCTTGGTGGTGTCTAGTTTGTTCTTTTCTTACTAGTGGGAAGATGGAAAATAATGGGCTCCTGCTGGAATACTGGGTTGGGTTGCTGGGTGGTCCTGGATTCTCCACTGGGCAGCCAGGACCAGGACATTTTTGCTAAAAATCAGTGGGAGGTTTTTCTATAAACTCCACAGGCCACAGAACTCAAGAACTCGGTGTTCTGACCTGATGAGAGCCCATAAACAACAGAGACTTTCCTGCCAGGGAGCCAGGCCCTCTTGGCCTGGTTGGAGATCTGCCTCACTGGCTGGGGCCATCTTGCCCCTTTGTTGGGTTGCTCTTGGTGTTCCCACTTCCAAGTTCTGTTCTCAATAGTCCTCAAAACCAGAATGCAGAGCCACCTGTTCTCCTGCCAGACTCAGGACTCTCCATCTGTCCCTGTACTTGCTCTAGGACCCTGGAATCAGAGGAACAGAAGCACAGGCATCTCACTACAACCAAAATGGCTCACAGTGATGCCCTAGAGAGGGAAGGTCCTGATTGCCTTGGCAACTCTCTGCAGTCTGGGGCTGGAGGCAAGGGGCACAAGAAGTGTGTGTGCTTCCCATGGGCCAGAAATGGATCCTCTGAAAGCAAAGCAGCATTGGAAAAGATACTCAACCAAAAGACCATCTGAAGGGTGAAGGTAAACACAGAGAGAAGGAAAAACCATGGGGAACAAGGACCAAGGGTGCATCTGAAATGGGCAGTCAGTTGAGACATTTAAGATTAGGGAACTGCCAGCAGGCATGATCCCTGTGGGGGTAATGGCGATGTCCATTCCAGAGTGCAAGATGGTAACTGTGAGGGTCCAGTCCTGGACTCCAAGTGTGAGCCACACAGTTGAGTTGGGCACTGTCAAGCTGGGGTCAGAAGGAGAAAGCAGCTCCACTGTGTGCCTCTGTGACATCCCAGGGAAGGCCTTAGCCCAGATGGGGAAAATGGCTTCTGTTGTCCAGCCAAGATTCAAAACTGCATTTCAGGTCTTGATAGCAGATGACAGAACCCATTTTATTTGTCCTGTCATCACCTAAGGGACGTCTGGAGGTTCCCACCTTGGAGACCCAGGGGATGGTGTACTGGGGGTGTGGATGGATCTCTTCCTGGGACACGGTCTGTGGGCCACCTTCATGACTTCCTGGCTGTACCTGTCTCCTTCCTTCTCTGGCCCCTGATTGAGTCTGGCTTCCCAGAGACCCTTGAAGCCTCCCTGTCTTGCTGTTATCCAGGGCAGGGAGTTGCCAGGGAGTCTCCTCCGATCCCTGACTCCCCATTTCAGCCCCTCACCTCTCCAGCAACTTCCAGGTCAGTCAGCTCTTCCCAGAACTCTGAGGCATTCTGCATTCCTGTGATGATGGCCGGTGGACTGGCCGGGCTTTGGCCTGGAGATCCCGGAGGAAAACCACCCTGTCTGTTCAGGCCCACTCACACTGCCAGCCAGCTCCAGAGAGGCTGGAGCTGGGCCGACAGAGACTCAGCCATAATCTCTGGCTTGCCAGAGAAAGCAAGAAGGCACTTTCCTCATCACCTCATGTCACTATTGACTGGTGGATCACCCATGTGGGGAGGCTTCTCAGAGGGGTGAGGACAGTATATGGAGACTGCTCCATGATTTGTGGGAAAGTCTCTAGCTTGAGGTCAAACATCAGCTGATTAGGAGGAGGATGCACCACCTAAACTATTATCTTGTTGATGGCAGAGGAATCCTTTATGGAAGTCGAGAAGTGAGAAATACTATTCTAGGTCTTTCAGCAATGGTGAATTAAAATTTAATTTGCACAAGAATGTATTTATTTTATATTCACTTTCAACTTTTAAAGTCAACTTAGAGTTAAAGCAGATGATATTTAACTAGGGTTCCAAATAGGGCTTCCTAGAATTTTGTGTCATCAAAAGTAAGTCGACAGAGGAAGGCAAACAGAAATGGCAAACACCTCAAAACGTTTCTATCTCACCTGGTCATGTGAATGCTACAAGATAAAATTTAATATTTATGGAGCAAGAAGCAAGGCCTCCTTTACGTGAAGTTAAAACAACTGAAGGATTTCAAATGAAGCTATGACCGTCCACCATTTAAGGGAGGAGGTGGGGTTGGGACTAGGGTGAGAGACCTAGCAGAGTTGACTTGAAAGCATTTCGAAAGTGACTTTTTTCAAAAAAGAAGAAGTTGTAGCATACAGCAGTGGGGTTTTATGGGGTCACCCAGTAACTCTCACTAGAGAGAACGTTAAAGTGGCTACTTCAGTGTGGGAGCTAGGAAATGCATGGACAGGAAGTGAAAACATCACTTCCATTGCTCACTCTTCTTCTGAAACCAGGATCCCTGTGCTGGTTGATTGGAGCCTCTGGATCAGCCTTGAGGCCATCTGGGAATGAAACTGGGTGCCAAGAGGCAACAGCAGGGATATACCCCCAAAAGATCCATCAAAAGTTCCAATATAAAGGATTATAGCACTGTAGCAATTATAAGGGTTACAGCTAACTGCAAGATGGTGGGCTTCCAAATAGTTCAGCGGGGCTCCTGAAAGTCAGGCTCACTTCCAGCACTTCTGCAGGCCCCATCTCAGTGGGTAGGTCCATCCGAACTTGCTGAGGGGGCCAGAGGGAGCACATGCCTCCCTGACCCAGGGGCTCCCATTCCCAAGCAGGAGGAGAGACCTGAAGTAAACAGATAAACAAATAACCACACAGGGATGAGCTAGGGAGCAGGGTGCCCAGCCACGGGCAGGCACAGTCTAGTGGGGATTCCAGATTTGTGGAGGGGTGGGGAAGAGAAAGATTTGTGCATCAGCACCCCACAAACCCCAGCCCTGCCTCCACCCATCCCCCCAGGACTTCAGCAACCCCCACCTCCATTCCCTGAATCAGACCCCGACTCTCTCAACAGCAGCAGGGGCAGCAGGGGTAGAGGTGGGGGTTTGCAGCATCCTGCCCACAGTGACCCTAGAATATACTAGCCTCCCCCTGGAGTATGAACCCCGGGGAGAGGCAGCTTGTTTGCCCTGTGCACCCCCAAACTCCAGTGAGCCCAATGAACTCAAAGCAGCCAGCACTGCAGGCATAGAGACCTGGCAACCTGTGAGCGCAGTCAGTGCCCAACATCCGGAGAGGCAGTGGGTCATTCCTGACAACCTGGCCTAGTGACTCAGCTTACCACACCAGGCAGGGGACTGGCCCCACTGGAAAAATCTCTGTTGTTTACAGACCCTCCTAAAGGGTTCTCATCAGGTCAGAGAACCAAATTCTTGAATTCCGTGGCCCATGGAGTCTGTCAAAAACCACCACTGATTTTTAGTAAAAGTCGCTTGAGCCCGCAGGTTCAAGACTACCCTGGGTAACACCAACACAGTGAGACCTAGTCTCAAAAACAAACAAACAAACAAACAACAACAACAAAAACTCCTGATAGCTGGAGGGGGTCAAGTAGGAAGTAAGGACGTTCATTCTATCTCTGTCTTGCCATGACTATATACTGTGAGATTTCCTGTTGCCCAGTGTGTCAGACAGCTGGCTAAGTACCAGGTGGTCGGGGAATTTCATTGGTGGTTGTTTTATATTCCCTAACTGCCCTATAACTGGATCTTTTCCCGGATGGTGGGAAGTTGGAAAAACACCTGTTTTTCTGGATGCTGCTTTGTTCAAGATCATTGTTCCATATCTGGCTGTTTCTAGTCCCCTTAGTCTCAAAAGGAGATATCACTTTCCAAGCTTCTGATCAAAGAAGCAATGACTGCTCTTTAATTTATGACCTGGAAGAATGTAGTTTAGAGAGGACAGAAGTGTCTCGTCCAGTACTAGGTTAGCATGTAGTAAACCTGTCCTCTCTGTCTGAGAATCTCATCTTTACTCTCACAATTAGGTCGAGGTCATCCCCTTCTATAGCCATGTAAAGTCTCCCCTTTCTGTCCTTGATGCATCAGGTCTCTATACAGACTAAGCATCCCTGTAGACCCCATTGTTCCTTAGTTTACAAACATGTAAATTCTCCATGTCTGATATTATATTGTGGACTTTTCCTCTACTAATCTGCCTGAAGTCCAGCTTTCCATCTGTCTAGGCTTAGAAGAAACCAAATGAGGTAAGGGCATTTTCCTTTGCATCCTGAAGCAATCTGTGATGAGAGCTTTGGTGTCCCTTTCCTTGTCTTTTGCTTTATATTCAGCCCTTATCATGAATATGACCACAGGTGGGAGCAGATATACGTTCTCCCTATTATGCCTGAACACTGTTACAGGGGCCTCAGAACAGTCCTGATACTCTCAGGACTGTAAGCATTTTAGAGGGAGGATTTTTACTTTTCATTCTGCCTTTATTTCCCTTCATTGGATCCCTGCAGGGACCTGCACACATGGAAGGCATAGAGTATGTGACCCACACTGAGTTCTATCCAAATCGTCAAGCCCTTCTGAATCCGAACAAATGTTCTTGAATTGAATTTGTGTGGCTAGTGTTTCACTTCCCTTGGCCGGGCATGGTGGCGCATGCCTGTAGGTGGCAGCCTAGGAAGCCATGGCCAGTCAGGGATCACGGTTCGAGTCCCGCAGGGGGCACGTAGCAAGACCTAGTCCCAAAAAAATAGCTGGGGCTGGTGGCGCACACCTGTAATCCCAGCTACCTGGGAAGCTGAGGCTGGGGATTGCTTGAGTGCGGTACCCTGGGCAATGTGAGCCTGCGGTTCCACAGGCAAAAATAGCGAGATTAGTCTCAAAAAAAAAAAAAAAAAAAAAGAAAGAAAGAAAAGAAAGCTTGTTCTCAGAAGTTTCTTAATTATCATGTAAATAGCCCCAATGTTTGTCAAGCCAGACACCTAGGGGGCACATGGCTTAGAAAATTCTCAAGCTGAGAACCCCTGCTACATAAAGATATAGAATTTTTCTTGTCATAAGCTTCAGACAGTGAGTGCATTGACTCCTTTGTGCATTGGCTTAAGCAAACCAGAGCAAGGAAACAGCAGGGAAAAACATCTAGGAGGATTTTTTTCGCTTTTTGAGAAAGTTCATACCGATACATGTTTTTGATTTAAAGTATCTGCCTCAGTCCTTCAATAGCCCATACCACAATAAGCATATCAAGTGCCATTTTCAGGTGAATTCTACCTGTTTAAAATGTAATACCATAGCATCGCTTCTCAGCCCTTTGGCTAAGATCAAGTGTAGTATTTGTTCTTATCAGTTTAATATCTGATACGTCCTCTATCCATAACTGACTTGGTATTGTTCACCATTAGGTTTATTTAGGAAGCAAAGTCCAAATCACCACTTCTTGCTTGTGGTCTCTGAGTCCGTCCAGAGATGGACTCCTAAAGGGTTCTCATCTGGTCAGAGAACCAGGTATCTGATATAACCATATTGGTGGCAATTTGCCAAATTGCCAGTGAATACAACCTAAGTGGATAATATCACACAAAATACAATGCTTGCATAGCCCACAGACCAGCAATTCCACCTCTAATATATCTGGGAAAGTCTCTGGTGTTCACAAGAAATGTTCAATTTTATTTAAATAACATTATTCAGAATAGCAAACTCTGGAAAGCACACAGATATCCTCTGACAGGTGAAAAGATAAATACTTTTCATGTGTATATATTTGTTACAGATACCTCTCCATGAAAGGGGAAGAACACTGGATGGGCATCATTTTCCTTACCCCCATTTATATGCAGTTGCTTGGGTTACAAGTCCTAGCAGGACAAAAACTGTACTTCCTCAGTGGAAGGTCTGGGAAGGAGCAAAGTAGTTATATAATTGGAAGTAGAATGAAGGAGTTACATGGAAGGAGACACATGGAGAAGACATAAGTTGAGACACTTGGAAGAGAGATACCTGGAAGAGACAATGGGTGAGAAGAACATGAGGAAGTTGCTCATGATTCTTGGCAGAGACAATGACAGCCATTAACTTGATTTCTTGATGGATTATATGGTGTATTTTCAAGTTTCTCCCACTGTCTCAGCTCTCTAGGACCTGAATAACTCCTTTCTTTTGGTTCCTTGCCATAAGATACCTTAGATTTCTGGTCAAGCCTGTTTGGCTGGGTATTTGCCCATGAGGGGATGGATAATTTTCAGTTTTATTAGGAATAGCCTTTATTCTTTTTTCCTATCTCTCGCTCTATGAATTCAATAAAAGATATTTCATACTAGTTCATTTCCCTTTGTGCACACAAATAACTGGACCCCATTTACAGTGTGTACCCCTTAAGAATTCGGTGCCCCTGGGTTTCCCTAGCACGCACACTAGCATATTTGATATTCTGTGGCTCTGAAATGTACTGAACTTTAAAATGTAAAGGAAAATGTAGGAAAATAAAATGTCACCAACAAATATCTCTTTGGCATAAAGATTACTATATAGGAGGGACTCTGAAGGCTGTTTGGAGTTTATCCTTTTGTAAGAGATATTTACCAGTGTAAAGGAAAATCTCCTCTTGTAAGGCTGTTCCTCTTTGTACTGGGAAGACCTAATCTCTTTAACTGTTGTCAGTGGAGAAGGCAGTAACTTAAATCTACATACAGATCCTGTGTTGGTGATCTCCTATCACTGACCTGCCCCTGATTCCAATATATTGTTTTTCTAGCTGACATTATTTAGCTTTTCTCTTTTAGGTGGTGACAAATCATTTTGCTGAGTCACTCCATTCTACTAGGTTTCCCCCATGTATACAGGAGGTTTACATGTTATTACACTTCTTTTTCTTTTTTCTCTTGTCAGTCTGACATTCATTTGATTATTTGCCAAGCTAGATCAACCTCAGAATGTAAGGGAAAATTTCTCCTCCATGTCAATAGTAACTATGTCATGAAACTTTGCCTTTCATTTTCACCAGTTCAGCAAATCTCATTGTGTGCATATGTGTGTATGTGTATATATATACATATATATATATATATATATATATATTACTGTGTTCTCTGTATCTTCCATTTAATTATGTATCTTCATTTTGCTTTTTATAAATTCCTGCACAATAATATTTATTTTTGCATCCTCAGTAGATGACTTTCTATATCACACAGTTTATTTAATACATTTTTTTCACTTCTAATATATAGAGGAGCTATAGATCTAAATATTTCAGTTCATAAAACAATATTTTCTTCTCATGTTCAATTTTATTTTGCAAATCTGCTGCTGATATTTTGAAGTGGCACCTGGTCCCTGACCTCCTTGCTTTATTGTGAGGTCCTCAAGCTCAGTTTCTATTTGTTCAGAGAAGTTCTGGCACATTCACAAAGCCTATACGTGTTCTTTTGAAGCTCCAGCAATGATATTCTCAAGCTGAACTTTCTGAAAAACTTGGAATTAGGGATTTCCTGCTTCACAGTGTCAGCTTCCAGCTTGACTATTTCCATATCTTCCTTTGTCGCTAAAATTTCCAGAAATCTGCTTTTGGGAGCAGAGTTCAGTGGGCAGCTTGGAATTCTTTGGTCTTGAATTTTAGGCTGTCAGGTCAATGAACTAAAGAATGTTCATCAGGAGTAAAAACTGGTCTTTCAGGACTCCTCATGGCTCAGTGAACATGCGTTCTCACAATGTGGACAGACCTTTTAGCCTCTGTGAAATCTAGCTCTAAGCCAAATGCTGCCGTTTCTTAAAATTGTCACTTGAGCCTATTTGAATCAATCATTTTATTGCTCAAATGTATGTATCTTCTTTTACAATATCTTCATTTTTATTTATTTATTTTTGGTTTGAATTTCTTATGGGAATAAAGGCACTGTAAAGTCTCTAAGGAGCCTTGAAACTTCCCACCACTTCCAGTTTTTCTTGCTAGTGTTATTTTTCTTACATAGCTGTTAATTTGCAAGCTGTGCTCTAAATTTTATTTATTTATTTATATATAAATTTCACATCATTGTAATCCCAGGGATTTATCCCCCCCTCCACCATCCCCTCCATTTCCTCCCTTTCTCTCCTGCTCAAAGTTGTGTGCTTCAGTTTGGTGCTTAGCTTGTTTTGACTTTTCCTCAAGGCTTTTGCTTATTTTTTCACTATATCCCATATATTAGTGAAACTATTTGGCTTCTGTCTTTTTCTTTTTGACTTGTTTCTGCTAATATGATTTCTTCTAAGTACATCCATGTGGTCATAAAATCGTCGAATTTGTCATTTTTAATTGATAAGTGATATTCCATTGTGTATATATACCACATTTTTTGTGTTCTAAATTTTTACCAGAAAATAACCTTTTTACTAGACAAATCTATTTAAATGGCAGGTCAGACACGCAATTACAGAGTAGCTGGTTTTCCCTGGTCTTCCTTACAGGAACTGCATTCTCCTTGTATTTGAGCCCCCCAGTTTCCTCCTTAAAGCCCCAAGTCACCTATACCATTCCTCAACTTATAACAAATTCTTCACCACTGGCTTTAGAATTCACATCCATGTAGATTCTCCATAAGTATGTATTTAAATTTGTTTTTTTTTCTCCACCAAATCTGTCAGATGTTAATTTGCTTGACTAGCCTGAGAAGAAACCAAAGGGCTAGGGATCCATATCCTCTCCTACCCTACACTCACATAGAGGAATATTTCAAAGCTTTCTAACTGATTAAAAGATATTATCAATCAATTCTAAATTTGGAACGAGGAAGCAGTACTAGTTTAAAGCTTCACGTATCATAAGAATATGAACTTGCAGCCATCTTGATTTATAAGTTAAGCTTTTAGGTCATTATATATGCATGTTTTAAAAGGTTTTATTTTCCTGAAACAGAGATAACTATGTAAAGTGAATATCAATTTTTAAAGACGCCATTGCATACTAAATATATTTACATCCACATAATTAGTCAGGAGATAAAGGATCACTTGGACCTCTGCAGTATACTTCTGTAGATACCTTCCCAACTGCAACATAATTTAACGTAGACAGTAATTTTCTATAACTGTTGTTTTCCATAATATTTTTCATTTCACATGAGAAATGCACCCTATGTTCCACGCTTATTAGGGATTGTTATAAGAAATTAAAATTCATTTATTTCTCTCAGGTTAAAAATAAAGGCAAAATATAAAAGTACTATATATTTCAACATATAAAATATATTATGCTTGTAACTATTAACTATGCATATCTATGTCTAATTAGATAATGTTATTGAATATAATTATTATATATAAATATATCTTAAATAAATTAGGCTATCCTGTTTTATATATATTTAATATCAGTATTAAATTTTATTTGACCTTTACCTATAACAGCTCAAACATCTTCAGTATTGCAGCTACCTAGAAACCAATGTTAAAAATGTCTTAATAAAAATGTTTCAGAATTTCAGAAAAATATGAAAAATTCATTGTTTAAATGCTTAGATTCTATTTAAAGTTGAAAGTCATTTTTTAAGAATCTTAAGAGACTTATTCATGACCTGACTTTCAAATAAAAATATCATCTATTTGCATTGCTTCTTTTCCTCATTTAATAAAACCATAATGTTAAATACCATGCTGGATAATTTCAGTCATATTATAACAGCTGAGTGATATGTGACATAGACAATGAGGTTGACTTATGAGTATGTGTTGAACATGACTATATGTGATTGAGAAAGGTGTTTTCACTTTATAGTCAATACCATTATGTTTACCACAATTAAACCTAATGACTTTTCTGGTACACCAAGAAACATCAAGAAGTCCACTGAAGGAATTTACTTACTCAGAAAGGATGTGAAGTCCTTGTGTGGTCACTCAGCCTAGTAATTACCAACATTTATTTAGTCTGTTTCAGAATGTATAAAAAGTTCTGAGTTAGAGGGAAGGTGATGGGTGAACCCCAGGGATTACAAAGATGTGTAATAATTATATATAAATTATATATATATATATATGTATACATACAAACAAACTATACGGGTAACTCACTATAGGAGATAATCAACTCACCTATTAGAATTTCTGGGATGTGCTTTATCCCTTTCTTTCTGTTCCCTGTCAGAAAGTGCCTTAAACTTGTGGCAAGCTTTTGGGCCTCCCAGCCCTGCCTCAGACCAACCATGTTTAGCTGGGCATGAATCCACAAGCAGATAGGTTACTTTGAGAGTTCTATTAGGACATTATTATTAGGAACATATTCTCTCTCTCACTCACTCTCTCTCTCCATTAAGTTTACTAAAGATCTTTCATATTAGGAATCTGCTTTTTTTGCCTTTCTGTAAATGAATGGCCAGATCCCTTTAAAGCATGCATCCCTTTATAATTTGGGGGTAATGGTTATTTCATCATGGCCTAATTGTTCCCTTGCTTAGGTATCAATATTTAATCTTCAAGCCATTAATTTATAATTAATCAACAATTCTTTACCATTTCTCTAACCAATAATAACAAAGATTTCATGGTAAAATTTCAGGCTTTGTCCAGATAATTGAAGAAATACATTTTATAAGGCATTCTATCCAAGAGAATTCCATATGAAAACACTGTTGATAGTTTTCTTTAATAACTTGCAAAGCCAACTCTGACCTTTGTATTTTTATTTGTTTAGAAAAAATTGGCTTTAAAATAGATTGACCCCAGGTATTTCATAGATTGATTCCAGGTATTTCAAAACGTAACTATCCCTTCTTTTTTAATGTTCATTAAAACCATTCTGAAATCCTCTGAGATAAAATGAAATAACCTATGAAAATTACCTAGTCTATGTTTTAGCTAGTTCATGGCTGATGTCTAAAATTAGTACATTACATACTTCTAAAGAATGGCTTAATGAAATTGAGCTTGCTGTGTTTATATGGATTCTTGCTATCACAGTGGGAGTTTTAGCTTTTGGTTATCAGCAGGTTGCGGATGTTGATTCACATAATCTATATAATGGCTATTGCTTCTGCTCAGAATTCTTTGGAATTAAGCATTAAAGATGTAAACAGCAGAACAGTTTATTGTTCTTGTGGTTTACAAATAATTTTTTGATTCAGCTTTATTAGGCATTATAAGGCTGATTGCATTACAAGAGCAGTAATCTACCATATATAGAAACTCCATTCTTTAGTCGCTAAGGCAACACTTTATGTTTTGAAGTACTGTACATCTTTCTGAATACTTATGCTTTGTTCCTGTATATTTCTGCATATATATATACACATACATATATATTCTTTCATTGAAAAAAATATAAGTTTAGAGTATACATATGCACATATAAAATCAGGGTTTTGACTGAACTTAAATATGTTCAGAAATGGCAATTTCTTAATATTCAAGCTGTGTTAAAAATAGATTACAGAATTTTCTCATTAAGTGAATTTTTCTTGAAAAGAAAATATGTATTAAATAGTAATCAAAGATAATATTTTAAAATAGTGGAAGTAGACACTATTTGATATTGCTTACCTTACCTTATCAGATTATTGGTTTAGAGTTAGTAAGGTGATATATGTAGACATAATTTATAGAAATTATAGTTTTGATAAGTGAACATCTATTTCTATACACAGTGAATATTATGGAATTTTACATGGTCTAAAGATTTATTCAAAGGACTTGTCCTGCTTTTATTAAATTGTTGCAAGATACTCATTTGCATGGACTTAGGAATATTTAGATCAAGCTTTAGGTTACAAAGTTAGTTCATTAACAGAGTCTAGCAATATTCATGCTCAAAACAGCAGTAACTTTTTTGACTTTCAGTAAAATGTAGTCTAGGATATTGCAATGTCCAGGAGAATAGCACTCTATTCTTGTTCTAAAATGTCCAGAGTAGGCTTTTTCCTCAGAATTCTTTTCTTTTGGTGGTCTTATACACTTATATTTTTCTTTATACAGCAGATGGTAGAATATATTTAGAGTATGCAGGTTTGGGATCATAGGGTGCCACCAGTTCTACATGCTAACAATTAGATGCAATGATCTTGTTATCAGTTATTAAATAGAGTTATTTGGATATAGATAGTATTGCGTTAGAAGGGTTATTAAAACAAATTATTTTCCCCTGTAATGACATTCTTTAAAGTAGCTAAAGTCATTAAAAATGATTTCATTGGTTTTAAGTCTTTACTTAAAAATAAAGGATAGTATTAAACAATTTGTTTTCACTGATTATGTTGGTAGTAGTGAGTTCACAATGAATAGCAATTTTGAAGGGTAGGCCTCCTTATCTTTTCTTTTTTTCTCTTATTTTTTTCACTTTATCCTGCATTATAGATAGAACTGTAGATCATTAGTTTACAGTAGTGTTAGCCATAAACTCTTTAACCCTTGATAGTATTGACTGGAAAAAGCATCCCACATATAATTAGATTAAATTAATTAGATAATCAAAATGAGAATTGTAACCCCTCAAAAGTAGCACTACAGATTTTACTTGGAAAATTCTCCCAACAATCACTAGATTGAGTTTAGTTTATATAGTTATATTATGTACATAAAATACATAACATTAATATTAAAAAGTGTATTGGGGACTGGTTATGGGGACTGGTTATGGCAAGGCTACCTGCCTTTACAGAGGGCAGGAGTGTATCAGGCAGATTACCAAACTGGTAGTGACCAAGCATTTCTTGACAGACTGATTTAAGATTCCTTTTTGAGGGAGCAGAAACTGTTGTTAGCATAGATCTTGGTTTGGATGCAGCAACAATGAATATGTCTCCTTCTTTCCCACCAGATACCCTCTTTCATGTCCTCTACTTATCCTCTAAGCTTAACAAACTTTGCTTTCTTACATTCCAAGGGAAAAGAGCATCTCTAGGAAGATAACATCGGAATTGCTAACCAGGAGGTGATGGCAAAAAGAAGCTGGTTTCAACCAAAATCAACAGGTATTGGTGTCATGAGGGTGGACTTGCTGATCCCTGTCCACTCCCCGCTTCTATGCCGCGGTAACATTAGATAAATACCGCTGCACTCAAAGAGCAGGATGGTGTCTTTCAGACACCAGTTTGCTGCCTGCCTCAATTTGTTGACAAATTAAACTACTTTCCTTCACCTCAAACTCAGTTTCTCTTTATTGGCCAAGAGAAGGAGATTGGCCAGCATTCCAGTAACAGTTTGGTGTTATGGAGCATGACATAAACAAATCTGTTTTGGACCTGTTGTCTTTTTTTTAATGATGCACTATTTTTGGTTAAGATTTACATATGTATTAGAACAATATGCTAACGTCAATACATTCTATATATAAAAATGAAGGAAGTCAGAATTTCAAAAGAATTTCATTCAGGAACCATGTGTTACAGATGTGATTTGAGCTATATTTTAATTATCAACTTTAATTTCTTTTTACATTATTTATATGAGAAAGAAACACTAACACATGGGAGAATTCTAAATGCAGTGTCCAATTATTCCAGCTTTCTGAATTTCATAGGAGATTGAGAGCATTCATGCTGTGAAAACATGGGCATTATGGAAGTACATTTTTGGAATCATATTACAGTTATCATCCCAGCTGTGAGTCAATGGAATTTATTGTGTACTGATTTATATCGGAAAGCAATGGATTGTTATTAAAATCTTAGCAGAAGTTAGGCAAATGATTTGGTTGAATGAACTAAATTGAATTCTATAAAATATGAACTAGCATAGAACTAATACAATATGTTTGGAAGTGAAGGTATGCAAAAAGAATGCATCATAATAAAAGTGTCAACACAAGGCTAACTGGTTTGCATGGAAACAGATCAATTGTCATTATTATAATTGTTAGTTTTACATGGTTCTAAAAGACTACTAGCCTTAGCGGATCACAGAGGAATATAATATTGGTCTCGCCTATAGTCAAATGGACATTTTTCAATAGAATGGGCCCCCTTGAGCAGATAATCAAGGCAATGAAGATACTGAATTCACAGTAAAATTATCTTTTATCAAAAGTTCAAACAAGTCTTGGGTAATTTCATGGGTTAAAAAACAGCAAATTTAATACCCAATTTGGACATTGACATTGGAACTTTTGAGTATGAGTAAGAATTTGATTCTGTGCTGAATCACTGTTTAATTTCTTGATTGTGATAATGGAATCGTTAACTATATAGGGAAACATTCTTATTCTTAGAAGATATGTACACGTTGAATATTTAGGTATGAATTTGTGCACATATGGGTGTTTGGGGTATGAGTGTGCAAACACATTTACATTAAGAAAATATATTGTGAATAAAAGACAAAGAGAGAGGCAAAACAGATGTACAAAATGTTAATTCGTCAGCTGGTAGTGGATGTATATATGTCTGTTTATTGTACCAAATTTGGAATATTTTAAGATACACAGTTGATGGGGTAAGAGATCATTAATAGTATTCACTGAGTGTGCTGATTGGCAAACAAAAAATAATCAGTGGGCTTGACATACTTTTTTATGTTCTATGGCATTTGTTGTTTGAATCTTAATAGGGATGTCCATAATAAGCACATGAGAATTGTATCGGAAGCATGTGACATAGGAACTCACCATGATTCATTCTCTATTGTCACATTTTATAAAATTCCTTAGGGCTCAGGAGGAGCACCTCTTTTCCCAGATAAAAATAAAAATATTCTATAAAAACCTGTCACTTTCTTGAAGGAATTTAGAATAAATCTTCTCAAAATATAACATTTTGGTATGAGGATTATTTTGAGCTAAAAGCAATCAATACTCAGCAGTTTCAGGAAGAGCTTTTTCCTCCCCCTTAACTGTCTAAAAGAATTTAGATACAGGGCCTATATCAGGAAAAGATAACGACACATAATATGAGTTAAATGTACTGTAAGAAATTTAGCAAGACCTGTTTGTTCAAGTTCCTCTCCACGTCCCTTTGCTCTGAATAGCACGGCAAACATTTATTTATCAAACATTTGCTTTTGTCATCTTCCTGTGAATAACCTTCTTCTACTTAGAATTCCCAGACCCCTAGTACTCATCTAAATGTAGGTTAGCATATAAGATTCAATAGTGTGGCTGTATATAGGCTACTTATGTCTTTCAGAGGTTACTACAGGAAGGATAGATCTCCTAAAATGTTCACATAGGCTTCCCCAAGATGTCCAGAACAGGTGTTTGAAGAAGACCTGTCACGTGGGCATGTTTATTATTTCAAGCTAAAGTCAGCTGAGGCCCTGTGGGCTTCAAGATAAACTTATCATGAACAGCACAGAAGAATGAAATTTAGGTGTATGATCCAGATTTACAGTTATTTCTATAGAAGTAGATATTTCTAGGTAGAAATATCTACTTCTATAGAAATAACCTTTCTGTAGGAGAAGTCTAATATATAGCTAATATATAGAACTGCCTTCTAATATATAGAAGGCAAATATATAGCTACAGGGGATCTGATTTTTATCAGGAGTCTCCCTTCTTTCTCCTTGAATCCCCAGTCCCCAATCCTTTCCTTAACTCAGAATAAAAACTCTTGGTTTGTCTTTTTCACTCTAAGATTTTCAGTCATGTAGATTCTCCATATGTGTGTCATTAAATTTGATATTTTCACCCTAGTAATCGGATGTTAATTTGACTGCTCAACCAGCCCAAAAGAACCTCAGAGTGATAGAAAAAAATTCCTCTCCACTCCCACGCATACATATGAAATGAAATTTATTTTTGTTGACAATCTGTCCTATGTCAATTTAATTATTAGATCAGCCAAAAGAACATACAAGGGTAAGGGGCAATTTTTTTCTTCCTTACATGCTCCATAGCAATATTTGATAAGGTCAGTTTTGCATATGTCAGTTACAGCTTACTGTGGGATGAATCCGAAATCAAATGCATTCCTTCCTGAAAACCTAAAACAATATTTATAAAATAAGGCCTTTGTTTAAATCACTTTATTTATGACCAAATAAAATGACATTATCGTAGATGAAATTTAAAATAAATTTTGTTTAGTGACATTATTGAGAATTAAGTGGAAAAAATTAAGTGCTAATATATCTTTTATAAAGCTTTGTCCAGATTTTCAGAGCTTGAGAAGATGTGCAGAAAGACACATCTAGAAATAACCATTTCCATTCAGTGACTTAATAAGAGATTTGTGTCAGACTGGCAGAACTAGAACCTTTATTTATGACTTGCTTTATTTTTTTCCAACTTTGAGCTTTTCTTCAGAACCTTCATATCATAACCAAAGAAAATACTACATAAATTTAAGAGGATTTATGGAAATAAAATAATGCATGTTAGGTGTTCAGCATAAATCATATATTTCCATCACTTTCATTAATATCTGTGTCAAATCCTCAACCTTCTGGTCTCCAGGAATGTCCATCTTGATTTATGCCCCAAAAAACTATTCAAAAATCATTATCACCTGAAGGTTGATATTTAAAAGCCATAATAGTATTAAAATTCAAGGTGTTATAGCATCTTCTTATTTTACTGTCACTCAAATTGAGGATTTTTATAGTAAAGACCCTTCCACTAATGGTCCTATCTATTTAGATTTGCTTTGGGAAGACATTAATATTATCATTGTTTCATGAAGGAGGTATCATATATTTTCCAGGAAATATTTTTATTAAAATGTAAAATTTTAGTATTACCAAGTAAAGGTCACTTTTTTTGTTTTAAATTTATTTACAATACTAATGATACTAATATACAAAATGGCCATACATCAATTTTGTATAACCCATACAATTTTTGTATTATGTGCTCCATGAAAATTGTTGCCAATTTAATTTAGTATATGTCAATTATTCTTTACTTCAGGAGCAGCAGAAATGAAATGTGATCACCTTAATTTTGTAAAAACAAAACAAGGCAGCATATTTATTCCTATCTGATGCTCTAAATAAATTCTATTTTCACCCTTGCTTTTATTACTTTTACCTTTTAATAAATGATTGAATCATTAATACTTTCATACACTCAGGTTTGAGCTTTTTGAGCTTTTTAATAAAGTTTCCCTCCTCGGATACAAAATCCACCAACCAAGGCTAGTATACTTCAAAATTGGCAACATAGATTACATTCATATGAGAAAGTGGAAAGATATGTTAAAGGCATTTTGGAATACTTATGAACAGAATTTGAAATTTTATCATTTCAATATCAGTATCTCTTAAAATATTTGGAAATTCAATGATGTTTTATTCAACAAGCAACTCAACAGCTATCATCTAAAGAGGTATGATTAATGGAATAGAACCTGTCTCCAAATTAAGAACAAGTAAATGATAGGGAAAGCAACCATTCATTAATTAAAGGAAGGCAATGAAATCACTAAAACTTCCATGAATTTCCTCCTTAAATAATTATGATGTAGAATAGTGTGATTAGTGTATAAGGTATCTCTTCATTTACACTAGTTAATAGTATAAGCTTTGTAAAATTCACTGGACAATATAGAATCAGGGATAAAATGTGAATTGTTCAAATTCAGAATTCTGTTGCTAATGGAGAAGTTTTTAGAAAATAATTGACTATTTTTATCTGTTGTGTTGGGTCCCTGTTTCTGTGACCCATCAGTTTAATTATATTTTTCCACCCAAGGCATATTACATCACAAAATATGCCTAAAGTCTTATGTATTAATGGCCTCCTTAGAATATAATTTTATGGGAAGGGTAAGGCTGGGGTGATTTAATTCAGTTGACACAAAAAGAAAAAAATAAATAGATAGCATACAGAAAATAGGAATAAGAAATGTGTGATAAGGGAATGAAGAATACAAGGGACCCTGGTGACGGCCATGGGTGCTACAGTGGAGGGAGAACTATAGGGACTACACATGAGGGGGAAAATCAAATATTGTACAAAAATGAACAACAGTGCAAGAAAATAAAAGAATACAAAACTTTAAAAAAATGTGATAAAATAGCAAAATACTCTGATTCAGATGCTATGGTAGTAAAGACCAGGAATAACAAGTTTTAATTTTCTGGGTTAATTTTGTAATAAAGCTAAGTTTATTGGGGCTCAGTACTCTGCAGACACTTAACTGCAACATCTAGATTGAGTTTAAATGAGTTTTTATTAATTAGAGAGTACCTCCATCTCTATACTGATGATAAAGAATGAAAAATGTTTTTCTAAAAGCACCTAAACAGGTCATGTTTATTGTCTAAAGGATGGTTTATCATATTTAAGACATTCATCTTTAGAGACAAGAAGCACACAAAGACAAAGAATAGGTTAATTAAAGGATAAAAATAATGACTTATAGTTGACCCTTCTACAATACAGGTTTGAAATACATGAGCCCACTTATGTGTAGATTTTCTTTAAAGCGATCACATCGATTTTTAGTATCAATAAATAAATTACTATAAGTGTATTTTCTCTCCTTTATGACTTTTTGAGTAACGTTTTATTTTTCTAGCTTATTTCATCATGAAAACATAGCATACAACACAAATAACACAAAATATATTTTAACCTACAGTTTGTTATTTGGTAAGTTATATGCAGATTTTGACAGCATGGGGATCAGTAACACTAGTGCTCCATTGTTCAAGGGTTAACTGCACTTCATTTAAAATACTGAATAAAATGGGTTTCTTAAATAATTTATATATATGTATAGATTTGTACTATTTAGATGGTATTTGTCAAAAACTTATGCACTTTACATTAATATCAAGTACTTTTAATTTAGTAAAATCATTAACCTTGTTTATGGTATTTCTATGGACACTGAGGATTTTTGAAAAACAACTTGGATTACTTTGTATTATAAAAGCAGTATATACTCATTGAAAACAATTTAGAAGTTATAGAAAAATATAGCAGAAAAGTTCGCATTATGTTACCTTTCTAAAATAACCATTGTTAACAGTTTAGCACTTTGATTTATCCTTGATTATCTGTATAGACATATTTATTTATATAATGTCTATGGACACACATAGCTAGTGAAGTCAAAAATACACTTGTGTATATGTCCATCAGCTTGTTCCTCATTTTTTTTTTACAGAAAGCTCCTTCAACCCTTTCAGGCTGTTCTACAGAGATTGATGCCATCTCCTGAGCAAGCACACCCCCAAATATCTTATGCCAGAAGATGGAATCAGTTTCTTTTTCAAACTTTATTTTCACTTCTGAAACTCCATTTCCCTTGCAGAAGTGAAATCTCAATTCCACCCTTACATAAAAGCTGTTGCATTTGGTCTCAAACCATCTGGTTCTGTTTCTTTTTACAAATCTCATAACAAACTCAGTCTCCTTGCTCTATACAATGAGCGACTAAGTTCATGTTTACTATTGCTTTCTTCATGCTTACTCCTGCCATAACTTGGATGACTGCAATTTGCAAGATTCTAAATGCAGCTTCTCAGTTTCTTAGCAGTCACTATCACTTATCTAAGTTCTACTTCATCACCAATTCCATGTTCTTATCTCCACTCAGAACGGTTCTACTTTGGAAATCACACATTCAACTTTTTGCCCTATGACCCCAAACACTTGTCCTCTCTCTCTCATACTGGGGTACCCCCATTCTATTATCTGAGGTATGTATTTCCTGCACTAACTTTATTTCTTGCTAAATTAGAATGAACTATCTTACTTAACAATACCTGAGACCCATGCTTCACAGTCTATCTACAATTGCCTGGCAAAACCCCACCCACTAGCTCCTTGCTCACCTATATATTTCCTCTAGCTACTGAGAATGGGAGAAAATGCCATCTGTGTAGATTGCCAAGACCTTAATCTTTGTATTGATGATAAGGTATCTATATTCTTATCCAGTTTTCTCTGATTGCCTAACACTTGCTTTTTCAAATATTTACCACTTGTACAAAACCTTTAACATTATTCTGTCTCATTCTCAGGGGAAGCAATTTTCTCTACATTTAGCTTTTGCCCACAGAGTAGACAGCTGAATTATCTGTTGCCTTAAGGTCATTTCTTTCTCTATAAGAAAGAATACCATTCCCCAAGGGGCTTTACTTTCAATATTCTTACTTACTTTTGAACTTCAACTTCTACATTTCCTTTAACTCGTTTGGGAGAATATTCAGATATAGTATAGCAAGAAGGATGAGGTGATTTTATTCTTTCAGTAGATAGGCTGATTTCTACATAGGGAAACAGTTCAATTCAAGCCATACATACTTGATTTACTCTTCCTAAATTTGCCATCAGATAAATCACCCCACTCCCCAGGAATAAAGAGAAAGCTAGGCAGGTAGAGTATAATAGTGTCTTCTAACTGGAAGGAAATACAGGTGAGGAAGAAGCATTCCTCCATTCTACTGTTGTCACTTGACTTCTGAGCAACTTTTGACACCCTGACTATGTAGCCGTAATTCCCATAAGGGGAGATTTTCTGCCCTACCTAATGAAGGGTAGAGTTCAGTGGGAAGGAGGAGATGAAGAAGAACTAGAGAGGAGACTTGGAAAAGAGAATTTGGAGGAAACAGGTGGAGCAAACATGTGAAATATGGTTTGCTTGCTTCTTGGCTTTAGACTTGCATCAGAGACTTGGGGGACATCAGAGAAGACAGTAGACATGTAGAAACACTTGGAAGAGCTGTGGGTAAGAAACCCATGGGGAGGCTGGCAATGGCAGTTGTTTTGTACTGAGACTTTGCTCCTTTCATCCCAAACTTGCCTGACTCCTTTTGCCTCTTTCTGATGGTTCCCTGTCAGAAGGTACTTAGATTTGTGGCAAGTTTTCAGGTCTCAGTTGGCCCTCCTTTGGGCCAAAACTACTTGACTGGCCATTTCTCCGTGAGTTGTTGGGTAATTTGGGTGTTTAATTGGAAAACTATTACCTTTTCTCCTCTTCTCTCCCTATGTAGACTATTCTACTAAAGTTCTTTCACACTAAGAGGATGATTTGTTTTTATGTGGTAGATGGCAGACCCATTTAGAGCATGCAATTTGGGGGGTCCTGTGGTGCCCCTAAGTTTACACTCTAACAGTTGTTCTCTCTATGGGCTTCTCCTTACCATGCTGGCTGTCTCCTCTCATCTCTCTGACTATATCTTCTGAGCATCCCTTTTGTGATTCACTGGTTCTACCCATCCTTTTAAATTCTTTGTGTCATAAAGTAAAATAGGATAATTATACATTCTGCTGGAAATCCTTCCTTCACTCAAATACCACAGAGTCACTTCAGAGACTGGAGTCAGCAAAACAATAGTTTCTGTTTGCTGTGAAGAAACCCTGTCACAAGAGGCAAGAAAATGCTAAAAAAGTTCACATATGAAGTCCATCCCTGTGATGTTTTTGAGTTGCTGGAAGAGAGTGTATGAGTTAACAGCCTAATTGCACCCTCATATCTATAGGGGTACTTTATAGGATATGAGATTCAAATAACCTTTGGTCCTTACATCCTTCCATATACAGAGAGCTCAGGCTGAGACTTTGTAAGAGTCTTTGTATGACTTTGTAAGAAACATTTTGAAGTCATGACTAATACTTCTCTTTTAGCACTAAGAATATCAGAAATTAATCTCCTTTAGTTAACTGAAAATTATTGAATTTAAATAGTGTTTTCTTTTTAAAAAAGAATGACTACATATTATTTATGTGTACATAAATTACCTATATAAACTGAGACCAGACTGCTGAGTTGGTTACGTATCATTCAGGGAAATCTGATGACAGTTTCCTAGCTTAGGTCTTCTCTATGCCTCTGAATACTCTCTTTTATAACTCTTACTACTCTACATTCACAGCAGTGATTATTTCCATTGACAGTGCCAATGTGAATTCTCCCTTAGCTCCTTTTCTCATGCCATGGTTTCAGTTAGATTTCCATCCAGAGAGTCAGGAATCAATATTCAGCTGCTTCTGGATAACTTTCATTGGATTCCTATAGACACTTCAATACCAACATGGTACAAATTGAAGTCATTTTTTTCTGAAATCATCTTCTCCTTTGATATGCCCCACATTTGTTTTTGTACCTACCATACATGCCAGTCCCTTCCCCCAGTACCATCTTGAACATTGCCTTTTCTCTCATGCCCCACTACCAGTTCACCATCATTTTGTGTTGTAAATATCTGTCAAACATATACTTTTCTTTCTCTCCACTGCAACTACCCACATCCAGGCAGCTGCCTACAAAGGTTCCTAGACTATCCTGCCATCAAATGTTACCCCCATTCCCAAGGCATACTTGACAATGTGACTACAGTGATTTTCCTGAACTGAAATCTAATCCTGTAATTCCCAGGCCTCAAATATTTCCATGGAACCCAATTTCTATTTGGATAAAGACTACAGGGCTCTACTGGCATGGACCCAGTCAATGGTTTCATTCATCTTTATGGACACCTTTCCCTGTATATCAAAGCCACATTCTATTTCCCTGAGTTCTTTCAGTGTCTATATTTTTGAAAAAGGTCTTTTTTTATTTTAGTTAAATGGGTTATTTCCCTTTATCAAGATTTATATATAGGAGATCCACGATATTATATGCAGAGGTCTTGTTTCCCTGGTGTATCTTTACAGCACTGTAGTTCCCATCATGGGCCTTAACTACATTGTGACTTTACCTTCTTATTAATCATATTTATCTTGAATATTGATAAAATCTGTGAGAAAAGAATCATCTGTTTTTGTCTCACCCATGTGTATTGCTTAGCATAGTAACGGGCACGTAAAAGGTACTCACTCAGCATGACAAAATGGACAATCTTAAGGACCATCAGGAAGGGGTATCATAGCAATACAATCTCATAAGGGAGAAGATTTTATATGGAATAGAACTAGCTCAGTGGCAGGAAATTGATTTTAACTTTTAAAATAATTCTGTTGGTATTATGGGAACTTCATATATATATATTTATGTATGTATGTATACATGCATGTTACACAATTTTACATAATCTGTTTTTAAAAGGAAGAACTTTCTGATTAATCTGATTAATCCTAATGTTGTATTCTTGTATACAAGGGAGGAAGCTTTCCAATAATATAAGCTAATATAGATGAAGAGTTACAGAATATGGATGGAAATTCTATTTTTTGTGCTAAGATCACCAATTTGTCATATGAGTTCATCTTTCTCTTTTAGAGTCTCACACTGTGCACTGCTAAGAAGAGTAACAGGATATTAATAATGTTTGTTTTATTTATTTGAAGGGCTTATGTAAGGACACATAGACTGAAAATACCCCTGAAAGCTATTATTGTATCAAGTGTAATCTGAAAAGAGAAGGTTCCATGTTCCCTCATCTACCTGACAAGGGATGGAGCTGAGTAGTAAGAGGAAGCAAAAAAGAATTTAGGGAGACTTGGAGGAGGTATGTGGAGCAGAGAGACATGTGAAGACAGAGCCACACTAGCTTCTTGGCCTTGAACATGCACCAGGGACTCAGAGGACACTGAAGAAGAACTTGAAAGAGATGTGATTGAGAAATTCATGGGAAGGCTGACAACAGCAGCCTTTACGATGATTTGTACTTTTTGACTTTTTTTTCCATATTGTCTTCTCCCTTCTGCCCACTTCCTGTGGGTACCCACCAGAAGGTGCATTACACTTGTGGAAAGATTTGGGGTCTCAGTGTTCTGGCTTTGGGCCAACCCTATTTGACTGGGCATTTACCCATGGGGAGCTGGGTAACTCTCTGTGCACACTAATTCTATTCAAGTCCTTTCAATTAAAAGTCTAACACATTAAAAATACAATTTGTTTTTATGTACCAGATAGCATAGCCCATTTAGATTGTGCAGTTTTGGGGGTCTCAGGATACCCCTCAATTCTGCCCACTATCATTATTACCATGTTATTATTATTGTTATTGATGTTGTTTATTGTATTTTTGATAAGATTTTGCCACAAAAACAAGGAACTGAATATGATAAAGTCTTATATGATTTTTTTTTGCTTTCCTTAGACTAAAGGATAAGAAATCTATGGTCACAAATAATGTATCCATTTGGGGATCTATTTCTTAAAACAGAAATCATGATTCCATAACTATTTTAAGCATCTTTTACAAATGTGCAATAATAATTCATCATATATTTTTAGCAATTTCATGTTATACTATGGTCTATTATCTACTGAACAATCATTGTTTCATTCAATTCTCTCAAAAACTCTGAGTTAGATAACCCCATTGAACCCACTTTACAGATTTAAAAAAATGCATCCTAATAAGTTAGAGAAGGTCAGGCTTATATCTACCATGATTCAGCAGGGTAGTATTTGTCTGGCTTGTGGAAAGGGCATACATGTATATGCCTTTACATTGTGATTGAATTACATTTTTTTTTAGAAAATATTATTAACTCAGAAATTCTCTGCTCAACTAAAATGCTTTATTTGGATTCAAGATTGTTTTGAATTCAAAGCTGCAATTTTACCTCTATCATGACTACAGCTAAAGTTTTGTTTATACTAGTTAGGAAAGCTAAGAATTTTCAAAATGCTCTAAATGTAGGTGAAAATAAAAGAAATTTTGAGGAGGCTGTTTCTACATATTATTATAGTAGGAAATACTTAACTGATTTGACTGCTGAAATTCACCTGTTTTCTGAGGCTTTCTGTTACATCTTCGAGAAGAAATATATTCCTTTTAAAGTACAGGCAATTGATTCAGAATTTATTCTTAGAGTGCACAAAACAAGCAGAATGGAATCTATTTATTTACATACAAGTAGTAGTGAATGTGAATATTTTTCAATGCTCAAGAAAACTTATTTGACCAACACCTATGAGCACTTAGGTGTGGATATATTAAATGCAAATTTGATTTTGGAGGAAAATAAATGATCGAAGGAAAGTGATAGACATTCAGAAGAAGCAAGAACAAAAATATGTGAATTCTTTCGTAAGTTTGTAAATGCAACACAGTTGTATTTCATTCAGTTAGCACCAAGAACTCAATTCCCTTTCTGTTTCAGACACAGTAAGTTAATTATCACATCTTTTTCCAAATTCATTAATTTGTGTCATATAATAAAATATAATGCATTCTTGGAATCATTCTATATGAATATTATAGTACATACTATATTCTACACTGATATCATTAAAGTATTGTTAAAAACAAAATTATAAGTATGAACTTTTTAGTACACATGTGCTTACTAGAAGATTGAATTAGCAGGATAGTAAACACCATAACTAAGTAGGATTTATACCTGAAATACAAGGATAGGTCAATATTTCATAAGGTAATGCATAAATATAGTATCTTTGATAAAGAAGAGTGAATGAAATTTGACACACCATGTACTAAGCTATAGAAACTTTCAGGAATTCAGACAGGCAAATTTGGAAAGTGGCATCACAATGATGAAATTATGGTTTAAATAGTTGAGAATATTTATGAAAGGTACAAAATATAGAATATTACAAGCATGTTTAGCTTTAAAATGGTTGATGGTCAATATGTGGAACAATACAAAAGAAAAAACTAATATATATATATGAAATTAGGATGGCTATTATTTTTACTAGAGCCAGGGCTAACATATTTGTGCACTTAAAATGACTGCCTTTTCAAGAAAGTATCCATAATAAAAAATAATAAGCAATAAATCTATAGTTTTCCATCTAGAGATTAAAGATGAACTCTAAATTATACTGACCTTTATAGGTGGGAAAAAAATCTGTGTATGTCTCTTTCCTTCTCTTGTCATATGTTTATTTTGACATAGGCCATGTAATATATATTAGGTAAAATTTTTTCACAGTCAGAACTGTTCCAGTTACATTTCATTACATCAATTTCAATATACTTGTCATTAAAATACATTTAACTAAGTACTAATTAAAGAGCCCAGGTGTGTTGGCAAGATGCCAATTGGAGACATAATGGAATGCATTACAGAATGAAATGATTAGATGGTTTAGATTTTTTGTTCAGTGGCTATTTTATAAGGTTCTAGAATGACATTAAAATTGGTTCCTTACAGGTATTTCACCACAGCCAAAACCCAAAATATAGTTCTGACATAAAGTAAAAGGCTCCAAATTAGTCTGTTGCCAGTACCAGCTACAACTCATCCTTTAGAGTATAATTACATACAACCTTTATTAAGATTATAAGTAGTGATTCAGACCACAAATATAAAAGATATTAAGATATAATAACAGTATATTTAGTGGAGCCCAGCTTCAGAAATGAAGTTTATGATATACCCTCATGTAAACAGAATGGCTTTTGTTATCTATATATGCCTTTTGGCCTTAGTGAGCATGAAGTGGGAATTGAAGCAAGGTTAGAACCTAAGGTAATTTAACTCAAAATATGCTCCACAGGCCTCAGGATGTTTACTAAAGGTTTTTCCCAAAATGATGTAAGTTAAAATTTCTGGGTTTATCATTTGACACTCTTTTCTGTAAGAAACAGCATCGCAGTGCTGTGCACATTAAGCCTCAAAACCATTTTCTCCCTAACATGTGGCAGCATTTTCCCTGTAGTCCTTCCCTAGCTCTCTCACTTGTTCTCTTTCTCTTTTTCAAAAACGAGAGATAACGACAGAGACATTTCTTACTACAATTTTTCTTATTAGAATAATTGCAGTGTTAGGAGCATTTGTTAGAAGTCGTGTGTGGAATGAAGAAGAAAATGAGATGGAAGAGACTGATAGCAATCCATGAGGCTAGCCTACAGAAGGGGGATCCAGGGAAGCATGTTCAGGTCCAACTTTAGTGAAGTTGTGAAGTCCCTTATATATCCTAGCAAGGAAATGTTACCATGCTGTAATAAGGAATTAGCATAACGTGACGTACAGCAGGGAAGGTGAGGGGATGGGTAATAATAGGAAAATTTACCTGTGGGGGCAATAGTCATTACTAGTATGTCATATGTCTCTTGGGACATTCCAAAGAGGCTAGAAAGCTGGGTTACAGGTGAGAAAAGTGCTGTTGCCCACCCTCTAGCATGCCAGAGGGGGCTAAAAAGATAGGAAGTGTTCCTCTTATCTGAAGCTCCATCTCTCTACCTGCTTCCACATTCCACAGAATAATTGTAGGAAGAAGAATTTAAAAGTTCTTTTGAAGTTAAGTGTTTGAAACTCTTAATGCCACTTCAAGATTGTTTCACTATTCAGAACCTTGGTTATCCTAGGAAGTATAGGATTAATTTGTTTTTGACATAAAGAATGTTATTTTTCTGTCTCTATCACATGCACGTTCTCTGTTTCACTTTTTCTCTTGCACATACTATTTCTTCATCCCAGCCCTCCTATTCTCCTGTCTCTTTCTGACCTGTTATTCCTTCATAATCCTTGGTCACTAGTATCATCGTTGTCTTTCCAGTCAGTATCTCCTTTAAATGTGGCCATGTTTCAAATTTCATGGTCAGGAGGGAAAGTTATTACTTTTCCTAATTAGAGTAATCATAGGAAAAATAAATTAAATGTTATTTTGGCATAAGGTGTTCATTCTTATTAAATAAACTACAACTACACAGTACTTAAGAAAAGCAGGTACTTGAAGTCAGTACTCTAATTCCCTAGAAGCATCTTCTTCATCAGAAATTTTTAGGACAAGAAAGTTTTTTGCTTAAAACAGTTGGGATTAGAACCATATGCCAAGACATAGCTGCCTAGAAAGAGACAAAATGGAGTATTATTCAACAATTAAAAATTCATGCCATTTGCAGCAACATGGATGAGGTTGGAAGGGATTACGCTAGCTGAAATCAGTCAGAAGGAAAAAAAATGATAAGTACTAGATGATCTCACTTACATGTGGAATATAGATAAATCAGACAAAAGGACAAGGATTCGCCCAAAGTATAACAAGCTGAACATAGACATGAACCATACAGCAAAGGGGGGGGGGCAGGAGGGAGGAACATAAGGGACTATGTTGACCAGTCAAGAGTGATATGGTGACAGGAGGACTATGCTGACTACAACAATGTAAGAAAAAAGATTAAATTAAAAAAAGTACAGTTAAAAAAAGAAAGACCAGTGTTAATGAGAGAAACCTCAGGAACTCTCGGTCACACGTGAATTTTAAGAAACCAAGTGCAAACTGCAGACCTACCATCACTATGCCATTTTCTTACCAGTTCCTATTGAATTTACATACATTCCAGTACAATTGTTTTAGCTGCATTTCCAGTGCAGCAGGCCAAGTGTTGGTCTCCAACTTTATGTCCCTATGCCTTCTAATTTTCACTTCCAACTCTTCTGACAAAAAGTCATTTATTTTCCTTTTCAAACACAGGTTACCTTTCATTCATTCTTCTAATACATTTTTAGTATCTTCTGTTTAAACATATTAAAACCAAAACATAAAATAAAATAAATGTAAAAAATAAACATATTAAAACCTTCCATACGTGAGGAACTATGCAAGGTTCTATGAGGTCTAGAGAAATAAGTTTATCTCTCCCCAAACATCCTTATTAGAAGAAATAAAAGTAGGGATGAAATATTTACTTGGAAATTACAATATACAGAAAATACAACTAATGCTAAAAGGGTAGAAAAACTACAAAATGAAGAGACTGCCTAACAAAGGAAATATCTGAAATGAGCATTGGTGAGATTTGACATGTGAGGAATACACAGAAATCATTTGCGGAAAAAAATCAATATAAGTAAAGAGTAGGAGGTAAATAGGTTTGCTTGCATCTTATCTAAGTGGCAGCTCAGAATCTAGATTAAATCCCTCAAAAAATAAAAACAGATTATACAATTTAACAATTACTTCAAGGATTTCATCTGAAGAAAATTAAAAATTGAAAGAAAAGATGTCTGTACTGTCATGTTTATTATAGCTTTATTTATGATAGCCAAGGCATAGGACAACCTAGTGTGCCCATGATGAATGGATAAAGAAAATGCAATATATGCATATATACATATATGTATGCATATGCATATATACACTTATGTACACTATTTCCAACCTTTAAGTAAAAAGGTTAGAAGTCTTAGAGATTGGGAGGCCAAGCTGTGAGATCTTGTGCAAATCCCCGCTCTGGTTCTGAGGTTCTCCCTGTTTCAAGGTCACTGTATAACTTTCCAGCACCAAGTCTCTGCAAGGTGGACTTCAGGTGGGAGCAATCAGTTCGAGTGCTGTTGAGTTCAGACCCCATCTTTCTCACCAAGTTACCACAATCCAAAGGCACTTGGCTCTGGTCAAACTGGTATCACAGCCATGCTGGCCCTGGTTCTAGCAGGAGGATATCTAGGCCAGCTCTGCAGTGCCCAGCTGATTTTCCTGAGAGACTCCTACCCCAGCCTGGGACCACACTATTGCCATAGCCTCCTCATCGGTGGGGGCCACCTAACTTTACCAGTGCCATGTAAATACTACAGCCTTCCTCTTACCTTTCTTCCCTTCATGTAATTTTAGCATCTGATTCCATAACCTTTTCACCATAGGTGAAAGGCACTATGATACAGTGAGAAAAGAAAATCAGATAGAAGATAGATAAGTCTCAGACTGGAGGAGTACAATAGAGTGGGCTCTAGAAGAACACTAAGCAGGAGCCCAGTCTCGGTTCTGTCATATATCAGACCTGTAAACTTGGGCACATTCCTAAGCTTTATGAATCTCATCTGAAGAATCAGTCTGATACACCTTGTCATACTGGACACTTGGAAAGAGTGTAGTGTTTCTATGGCACCTGGCACAGTTTCTAGCATACTTTAGGTCTTTAATGTATCAGTTATTAATGCAAGTATATGGATTCAACTATCTTCACCTATGTCAGTTTTTCACAGGACATGGAATATCAAATATACCAGAATGCCACTTAACAAGTGAATTTCACTTAAGATATTCCCTAAGAAGCTTTATATACCTTTATAATGGGGAAGGATGCTTCTTTTCAGTTGGCTACAACTCAAAGTTTCTATAATGCATGAGGAGGAACAATTCCTGTCTACTGTCCCATTCAAGCTACCCCGATTTTCACTCATTTCACATTTAATAAAAAATAAGCACTTCTTAGGCAATACCAAATTACAATAAAAATAACCTATTCAAAATATGCCTCAGTGGAGGAGTAGTCTCTGACTTTCCTATTCCAGGGCAACAAATATCAACCAAGTGATTTCTGGGCATTTCACCTTAAGAAAGTATGATTGTTATATCTCAAAAACTCTTTGAAGACAATGTACTTATCTAACCCAGAGCCTCCAGGAGCAATGTAGTGTTTTCTACAGAGCAAATGTTCAACGCAGGCTTCTGAAATAAACGGTTATGAACATGCTGCATAATTTATTGCTATTTAATATACATTTATACATATGTTAAGAAAATTCACACATATAATTTCACACATATAACACTAAAAGGTATGAGAAACATATTAATAATATTTTTATTATTTTTAATCAACCCAGCCATTTCATTTATTTATTTCTTTATACACACTAGGTCTTGCAATTTTTGCCTGTGGAACCACAGTCTCATGTTGCCCAGGGTAACACAGACTCAAGGAATCCCCAGCCTCAGCTTCTCAGGTAGCTGGGATTACAGACATGCACCACGATGCCCAACTATATTTTTTTGGAACTAGGTCTCATTACGTGCCCCAGGTAGGACTCAAAAAGCGATCCCTGGCCCCAGCCGTAGCTTTCTAGGCTCCTGCTTACAGGCATGCGCCACCATGTCTGGCCCCAGCTACTTTCAAGCTGATTTCTTTCATCTTTCCAGTTACTGCTTATAGTAACACTCTTATTCCTGAGGACACAAAAAGGTAGATGCTCAGAATTTATTTTACGAAGCAACAAACCTCTTACTATTAATTTTCTTGGCGCACTAAATATGTGGCCAATGTCATTTCTAAACCAGGAGATTTTGATGCAAATGAAAGATATATTAAGAAAAACATTTCAACAATATAATGAATAAAGTTTCAAGTTATTCCATAAACAACAAAGGAACACATGGGCATACGTTTTGGTGCCTTTCAGACCCCATTCAGACAACGAACACTGTCTTTCAAACAACCCATAAAGAAAAAAATTCTGACTAGCCTAATCATGGGAGGTACTGTTAAGAGTTGGCACTAGAACCAGCACAGGCCACTGAAAGAGATGATGCCCTGGCCGAAATTCTGCCCTGGGATCTCTCTTTTTCATCCTGCAAGGCATCCTCATACTGACAGGGGAAAGAACTTGGTTCAGTTCTATGAGTTTTGGCCAAAAACTCCAGAATTTTCATCTTGGTGGTTTCTGCATATGCTCTTGGACCCCACAGGAATTCATATGTTTCAAGACGGCTGTTGGCAACTCTCTGACAGATCAGGTATTTTTCCCTCACAAAATCTTTGGTGATGAGCTTCCTTGTCTCCCCAAAGATGAAGTGCTTCACTCCAGCATAAATGCCAGTCACATTCAGAACTTCCCAAATTTCTTCTTCAGTGGCACGGTTGCCTTTCATGAAGATCACACCAAGCACAAGAATCAGGATGCCGGTCTTAGGCACACCTTTTTCACCATTCATCATGCCATCATAGGTGAGACCCAATTTGAGGAGGAGGACATAGTGGTGGTTGACAGGATCCACTTCTTTCACATCAAGGCCAAAGACCAGCTCCATTTGCTCAGAGGCTCTCAGCAGGAGCTCTGGGAAGCGGTTCTCATATCCTTCAATGATGAACTTCACCATATCTTCCTTGGTTATTGGCTCTTTCATTTGATACTTGAGCAGCATGAAATTCACCAGCATTGCCACCTTCTCATCTATAGCATCCAAGAGCACATTCTGGGACTCTGGTTCAGCCTGTGAGGTGCTTGAATCCTTCTCTTCTTCTTGCCTAGTGGAGCTCTCACCTGATTTGGTTGATAAAATGCCCATAATGTCAATAGCAGAGAAGCTGAAACTCTGACAACCCTCAGGAACACTGGCCATACCAATTTCAGGACCCTCTTTTGAAATATCAGGCATAAGAGGAGAGCATGACAGAGATGTCTCCTCCAATGCCTTCATAACCTTTGCAATCTCCAGGCTGTGGGTCCTATTGCAGGCCTGATAACATTTATCATGTGAGCACCTTGGGCTCTTCTTATGCTGAGGCATGATGACTCCAGTTGCAGTAGGTAGTTGGTAGAAGTGTGGGTGGGAATATTGGCAATAGGAAATCACTGCCTAAGGGAGAGAAGGTAGATGTGAGTGACCTTAGCTATCATGCAAATGGAGGCAGCTTTGATAAAAGCATCTCCAATGGAATTCTGACAACCATGCTATAGAGTCTCACATGTCTTCTGACCTCTTGATTGCTTTGTCAATAATATGAAAGAAGAAAGAAGCTTGAATGAAAGAGTACAAAAGAAGAAAGAAGCTTAAAGCTTGAATATGAAAGAAGAAAGAAGCTTGAATGTTCCTCAGGGAGCAGTCAGTCAACTTGGTTTAAGAATTCTCTGGGATCACATTAGGTAGTGGGCACAGTGGAGCCATTTCTGTTTTGACCTGGATGTATCATTTCCTCTCTTGGTTCCATTACTTTGGCATTAGAAAGGCCTAAGATCCCTATGTTAATATGAGGTTGGTTCCCTAAAAGTGAAGCCAGACCTTTTAAGAAAACTGAGCAGGGGATAAGGGGCAACTTCGTTTGAAATCTTCCCTGTGTTTCAGAGCTATTAGCATTAACTACAATTTGTGCATACTATCTATCCTGATGGGTAGATATCGTCTCACTTTTCACTCAGTTGTCTTAATTTAAATCCAAGTAAGTCTTGGGATATCTTCTTATGGTTACCTAAGAGTGCCCCTCAGAACAAAGTCTTTACTTCCTTATCTGGAAGGGGGAAAATAGTCACATCCACTGGACATCTTGCTCTCAGCACCTCAGCACAGACAGGAGTTTATAGCTAGACTTCTTATACTGTTGGAATGGGCTGTCCTTCATTACTCATTCAGGTATTTTCATTGGCTGCTAGTATCACGTTGTACCTGACTATCCTAATATCTCCTGCTGATCCTGTATACAAGATTCCCTTATTTTCCTGATCACCTAAGAAAGAATAGTAGTACAACACCATCTACCGCTGTTGCGATCTAATAGTTGGAGCTGACACTCTGGAACTGTTGAAGATATGCATTTCTAGTGTGACCCTACTCAGACTCTTTACTTGAATATTACCAGGCAATGTACCCCTTCCTCTGCTGACCTACTATGACATGGCTATGAAATACAGTACCTAAATTAACTGAAAGCTCCATGAAGGAGAGAAGGCAACTTGACATGGTATCTAGTACAGGGTTATTCTGTGCTGAAAAAAAGATATAGGGGAAAATACAAGGTAATTTTACACACATATGAAATATTTAAAAGAAAGCAAATTAATAAACAAAAATAAACAAGTCAACCTTAGAAATATGACTACAGAGCTTAGGCTATAAGAAGGGTACAATAGGAGTGGGAATAAAGAAGAGAAGGAACTTAATGGACTATGGTATAGAATTATTGCTTTTTTTTGAGGTAGGTGTGATGTGATAACACTCTTCTAGTGGTGTGAACCTAAACATCTAAAACATATAGTGCTGTAAATCAAAACTGACCTCAATAAATATAATTTAAAAATAAATACAGGTAGCAGGGCTCTTTTCTGACCTTACATTCCAGGGAGGATTTCCTTAAGTCCTTATTCTTGTCTCTTCCATATGGATACCTGCATCTACATGGTCACCCTATTCACTGAAAATCAGAATCTTTCCCCTAGAGACCAAAACTGCCATCTCCCAGTGCATGAAGTCAGCTGGTGATAATGCTGACCTTACTCATCAGAGAATATACAAGGCATTTCTATAGGAGCAAGGCAGGCATCATTAAATGGTCTACTCTTTGCTCAAAGTCTCTAAGTTGGGTCTTGATAGTGACACTGTGTGAGCCTTTCCCCTCTATGACATTCTACTGCTTCCTCTTAAGAATAATACCCTGGTAACCAGTGATGAACATTTTTGTGGTGCTAAATCTTGAGTTTCCAGTGACAGGACAAAACTCTGTTGAGATCATTTTTTTCTGCCATAGATGTCCCCATCAGCCTCAGGATCCTTCCATTGACTAGTGATAGGAACCAGGACCTGCTATGAAAAACAATGAAATGTTGCCAATTATGACAACATAGATAGACTGAGATATTATGCTAAGTGAAAAAAGGCAGAGAAGAAAAGAAAACCATATGACTTCACTCATATTTGGAAGATTAAGTAAAGGACTAAAAGTAAAATAAAAAAATCTCTTACTTTATGAGAACAAAATGGTGATTATAGAAAGGGAAAAGGGTTGGCGGGGAGTATAAATCAGGTAAAGACTATTAATGGTATGGTGGTGGAGGGAAACTGGATTTTTTGAGGTAATCATAATGCAAAATTCACAGATACTGAATTCTAGTGCTGAAAGCCACAAAGTTATAGTGTTAGAAACCAATGCTACTTCATTTTGTTAAAGCAGGCAAGTGGTTCAGAAAGAACTTCATGGTGACATTATGTTCTGGAATATGTAGTCAACGGTCTTATCTTGGGGCTTTCCATGGAAACCTGTGATGGCATGGGATTTACCCTTCTGACCTATGTTGGCCTGGTCACAATAAAATCTCACATCTCAGTGAATACCATGGAGGAGTAACTGAATGTCACATCTGACCATCCTGCCCTGGAACTCCTAAGATTTCCTTATGATGTGGGACCACATGTTTATGTGGTATGTTTGCCTTTTACACATATCAAAGAAACCTGCCTGGGTCCCGGATTCCTTCTGGTAATGAATGTATTCAATTCAGATTAAAGTTTTCATTGTCCTTAACCCTGAGGATAAAAATAGGGGACATCTCTACTTCCTGTCCCATCCCTGTTCCTCTCAGGGCTAACAACAGGAAGGGCGCTGGGTATCCCCTATGTCATCTATTGATTCCACCCACGGTCCACTTAAGAGCACCTCAAATTGGTAATTGGCTATTAGTATACCTACAGCCATTTATTAAAAGAAGCCCCAACTTCCAATCAAGACCCCATTTCTCTGAATGACCCCAAAAGGAAGTGAAATAGCTATGCACAGAACATTCAGTGCTGACAATATTACAAAATTTCAGAAATCCATTTCTGGACACATCTATATCTATAGCCGGTAAAAAAAAATGAAGGAAAACATAAAACAGATGGGACTACATCAAACTAAAAATCTTCTGTACAGCAAAAGGGACAACAAACAAAACAAAACAAAAAAACTCAACCAAGTGGGGAAAAAATTAATAGGGGTCTGGTAACAAAGATATACAAAGAACTCACACAACTTAACAAAAACAAAGAAAAAAAAAACAGTTAAAAGTGGGAAGAAGAACTAAAAAGACAATTCTCCAAAGAGGAAATACAAATGGCCAATAGGCACGTGAAAAAAATGCTCAACATCACTAGCAATCAGGGAAATGCAAATCAAAACCACAATGAGATATCACCTTACACTAGTAAGAATGCCCCACATCCAAAAAACAGGCAATAACAAGTGTTCGTTTGGATGTGGAGAGAAAGGAACACTCTTACACTACTGGTGGCAATGTAAACTGGTCCAGCCACTATGGAAAACCTGAAACTAATGAACTACCATTTGATCCAGCAATTGCTCTTCTGGGAATCAATCCAAAGGAGAACTCAATGAGTGTACAAAGGGACACTTGTGCTAGAATTTTTACTGTAGTACTATTTATAACTGCAAGGACATGGAAACAATCCAAATGTCCCGTAACAGATGACTGGATAAAAAAGGTGTGGTACATATACACAATGGAATACTACGCATCAATTAAAAATGACAAATTTGACATTTTATGATAACATGGATTTACTTAGAAGAAATCATATTAGCAGAAACAAAACAAAGAAAAAGACAGAAACCAAAAGATTTCACTAATATGGGACATAAGAAAAATAAACAAAAATCCAGGAGGAAAAGTCAAAACAAGCTAACAACCAAAATGAAGTATAACTACATAACTCAGGGTGGGGGGAGGGGCAGGAGAGGGTGGGATGGTAAGTGGACCCCGGGGATTATTACAAAGATGTGAAATTTCTATATAAATTATTCAACGAAAAAATATTACAAAAGGGACCAGACATTTTGTTGTGCTACAACTTGGGTCTTATTCATTGGGGGTTTGAAGCCTAAGAATTTAATTGGGGCTGTCGCCAGGATTCCTGCAGAACCCCAGACTATTTCCTGTTGTGATATGATACAGATTATCTCAGAGTAAAGCCTCACTTCCCTTAAACTTGAGTATCCACGTCCGTCAGCAATTCTTCTAACTGCCTCTGTCCCGGGAACCCCATGGTTGGCAAACTTAGCTGAGGCTCAGTAAATTAAAATGATACGGTTTTTCGGGGGATCTTTTCATGACTTCTGGCAGTTCTGGAAACTTATTCCCTCGTATTCACTCCCCTCCCCCAATCCTTCACCTCAGTCAGATCACAAGAGAAAGTATTTTTACCTCAGCTTCACTGGGCATTCCCATCCGGTAATCCCACCACCACAGCTTCCCACAGGTGGACTGGGGTTCCTTTATGGCCACCCAATTCTTTTTTGTGGTGAAAAGTCTCCTCGACCCCCATTTAAAGTCATACCTGATTCGCGGTAGCACGAGTCAGCGCTGACTTCAGGTCACCCACTTCAGAGACAAGCCCTCTTTACTCTCAAAATGGCGAAGAGGAAGTCAGGACAGGATGTGGCTTCAGGTTACCCCGCCTGGATACCCCCAGGGTCAAAAGCAAGGGGGGGGCCTCTGTTCCCAGGCAGAAGTGGCTCATGATCCCAGCTCATACTTGACACATTGGCTCTGCTAGGTCCCGGAATTACTCCCTTTACGGAGTTAAGGTTTAGTCTCTCATTCCAAGGTTCCCAAGTCCTGAGAACCCTGAGGGATGATTAGGGGTATCTCAGCCATGAGACTAGCCTGAGGATTTTAGGGTAAAAGTAGTTGCAGGCTAGTCTTCGTGTAAGCCCCCTCATTCTTTTCTCTTTGTTTCCTCAGTTCTCATTCATGGAACTCCTCTTGGAGTTTTTCTCTTTGATTTTAAACTTTCTGCATTTGCTTCCACCCATTCAATTACTGATCATTTGGATTCTCTATCCTTCACATGAAAATGTGCAGTTATAGTACAAGGCTAACTGTGGCCACAACAGCATTATCAGAGAAAAACTAACCTCTTGCATAAATTCTGTTCAAATTTTTTACTTTCTATGGGGAACTACTCAGATGAACGATTTTGAAAGCCCCTGAATTTTTGAACCTATCAGAAATTGCATATGCAGAAATCTTATGCAGATGGTATTATCTCTCGACTTTTTTTTTTATGCATCTCATTTATTTTACTATCTTTTTGCTCTGGCTGTATTTTCAAAAGATTAGCTTGGCTCAAATGATTTTTCTTGGTGTCTCTTCTATCTGGTTTTTGCATCAAGAAAAAGTTTTTATGATATAATGGGTGGGAGAGATAAGGGGACTACAGTAATGTAAAAATAAATGCTAATTAAATAAAAAAAAACTAATTGGAGAAAACAAACAAAAATACCTGGGGTAAGATCAATATCTTTGTGGTATGGCAAAGTTTACATAAAATGTTTATTAATTATATGCTGCAACTGGCCTCTAAACTTAATCTGGTGCAAATGGCTTGGTTTAGAGTTTCAGATTATAATTGTCAATTAAAATTTTTACTTCCTAATTGGCCTATTTTGCAATTTATAATTCACTAAGATGTAACATTTCACTTGGGATTATTAGTTCAAAGGTCTGATATTTAAAATAAATCACTACATGAACTTTTTAACATTTATTTTATTTTACATCATTATCTACCCTGGTGTTCTCCCACCACCTTACACCCATGAAATATCTTAATCATTTGTACCCCTCTTACCCCTGATTGACCCCTCCCTCTCTCATGTTCTATTAGACTTCAATTTTGTCACGAATGACACAAGTTTGTCTTTTTTGATTGATGAATAATATCCATTGTGTACATATACCATAGCTTTCTGTTATCCTTACGGTATAAAAACAAAATAGTACAATAAACTATATATAAAAATAGTACTTTATAACTTATAATTACTATAACTGTCATCAACAGTTACAAGCAGAAGCCTGACACAAGAAAAATTTAAAACTGTCAACAGAACTGAAGCATAGAGCAAGAGAGGGGGAGGAGGTTAAATTGGGGGAGGGATGGGTACTAGAGATTATGATGGTTCACAGGTGATGAGGTGGTAGGAGAACTTCGGGGTAGACAATGATGTAAAATATACATACATACATACATACATACATACATACATACATACATACATACATAATAAAAAAGAAAATAGAACATCATTTACACTTGTTCTTGGACCCAAGCAAATGTACAGCATAATTATTTACTTTCTTGAGGTCTTTGATTGAGTGTCTCCCTTTCAGCACCCTCTTTCCTGACCAGCATATTTAGAGTTGCATGGGCCTCCATAATTCCTGCCTCCTTCCCTGTTTTAATTATAAAAAATAAAAGTAGAAGCCTGATTAGATTAGTTACATGTTTTTTTGTTTTCTTTTTTGATCAATATATTTCTTCTTCATTGACATGCCCACGCTAACAGTTTTGCTTTGTAGTTCTATTGGGTATTATGTAATGTCTGTGTCTTGCTTTTGCTGATATTGGAACTCTGTATCATAATTGTTAATCACTTTCCATTATGGGCTATATAATGGTAGTTTATTCATTCTATCATTTGTACTGATTTTATTGCCTGAAACTCTCCTAGCAGAAATCTTTCCCTGTCCAGTTTATCCTGAGCTATTGCTATGTCATGTTTTTAGTGTTCTCTGATATTTAAATCTCCTCTATACATGCACACACACAAACACACATATTTTTAAACTGGGATCACTCAAATCTGTTTGTTTCTTTAAAAATTGAAAGTTCTTATGAAACAATGTGTTGTATCTATCTCTTTTCTAAGAGTTGATTTTACTGAGCTGCGTCTATTGTCTTCTAACTCATCAATTGTATATTTACTTTCATTACTTCCTGCTTACTCATTGTTTGATCTTTAAGTTCTCTTCTTCCTCTAGTGTTTCTAAAATGTTTAGCTATGTCAATGTGTGCATCATTTTGTAAATCAATTAAAGACTATAATATTCCTCTGAATACCGTTTGATGTGCTTCATACGATTGGCCCTATAGACTATAATATTTATAGTCTTAAAATGTTTACAATATATGTAAGTACTGTCAGTATACAAAATCATTTTGTAAAAGCTCTAAAGGGAAGGAGAAAGATTAATTTTTATTTAGATGAGGTTTTAGGGTCCAGGGGTGTTTGGTTTTGCTTAACTACTGGTTATTGTAGATTTTGCATGTGAATGCTTGTGTACTTGAAAATGTGCTTGGGAGCCTTAACAAGCTATATCTAACATTTCATTTACTTGCAAATGGTTAGGAATAATATACCTTTAGAAGAAAAAGAAGGTATGCTATGAAGGATTATTAAAACATAACAGTAGATAAGAGCTTCTGAGTTGTCAAGCACAGGTTAAAAAAAATAGTCTAGCAAGTTCCAAAATGCACCCACATATACATTTTCCTCTGATTTATTAAGAGTATGACAATACTGAGAAAAGAAGAGGGGGCAGGTATTACTGAGAAATTTATAGAACCATCTTCTATCCATATTAAAAATCAAAATGTGAAACACTCTCATATTAGACACACACACAAAAAAACAATTTCAGATGAATTAAAAGCAGATTTTAAATGCTTTCTCTGAAAATAATCCAGTTACCTAGCAGTGGAAACTGTAAAGAACATTCATATATCCTTCTAACTAGGGAGACAACATTGATCACTGAGGATGTTAATAAATCCAGCAGAGAAAGTCTAAAAACTCTGGGGACAGGTACAAGGTCAGCAATGGGGACTTGAGATGATAGCAACAGAAAAGAAGAAATGGTGGCTATTTCCCTTATGCTTTCCATATAGTTTTCTCAAAAGTTCTTGGGCCCACACTTTCAGAGTAGAAACTGTGATTGATGCTGGATTGAGAGAATGCTATTTGAACTAAAGTTTTATCCACCCCCTATGGCATCATACCCCATTCGGATCTGCATCATCAAGAAATATAATCTGTACTGTATTGTACCAGAGAACAGTCACCAAGGAACAGCACATTGCTTATAGTTACACTGAGAACGAAGAGGACATTACTGACCTAGATGCAGTGATACCAGGTTATCCAGACCTGCTGGGAACAGAATCCTACTTATTCTCCTTCCAGGATGAATTTTGATTTATTGCTCAAGTGAAACTGTCCTGCAGATTCTGTACAGGTTTTCTGAAGAGTCCTTTGAGTGAAGTTTAGATAATTTAATTAAAAAGTACAGGTCTGGCTACTTTTGAGGTTAAGGAAAGTGTGAGTGGCAAGATGACACCAATCTGAAACACTAATTTTCCTAGCAACAATAACTGTATGGCATGTCCTGAAATTGCCTAAAACAGGACCTATCCACCATCTAAATAATTTAGACTCCTGGTTTGAAAAAGACATTACAGTAATAGTGTTTACATGCCAAAGTTACACCAAGAAATAGGTACACAGGGCCATAAGCTATGGGGGATTTTCAGAGGATGGGCACCATCTTGTCACACTGTCAATCATGAGCTTATGAGGTGAGTATGAGATACCTATGCTCCTGTACTTGACATACTACATTACTGTTGCCCTCATCCACAGAAAGAAGCAACTCCTACTATTGAACCCCTTTCTCCTTGTGATGAGGTCACTGTTTTAAGTTTCACACATTAAATACAGGAATGAGGGAGGAATAAAAATAGAAATTAATATCTGAAAAAATAGCAAACACTATCCTTCACACATCAGTTTCCTAATAATGTGTAATAAACTACCACTTTTGAAGTCAACAGACGCATGCATTCATTATCTGATAGTTTTTGTGTGTCAGGAATCCAAGCACAGTTCAGTGACTTTCTCTGTTTCAAGGTCTCTCATGGTTAAAGTTTCAGACTTTCACTGAGCTATGTTCTAATCTGAAGGTGTGATTGGAGAAAAATCCACTGCCCACGACAGTCAGTTCATTGGTAGAACTTGAGTTCCTGTTACCTGAATAATTAAGAGATTATACTCTCCTAGCTCTTGCAAAATCAGTGTTTACAGTTCTGAAAAGTAGTATTCCTACAAGTAGTTTTCTAAAAGCAGTTCTAGGCCATCTGACCCTCTCCAAAGGAAGTTCTCCACATGGCAGATTCCCTCAATACCAGCAGAAGTGCAGGAGCTACACCTTGCCTAGTAGAAGTCTCATATGTAATGAGATGAAATCTCATCTTCTTTGACATATAATGTAACATAATTATGGGTGTGACATCATCAGTTTCACTATAACATGATTAGAAGTAATCATAGTCCCTGCCCACACTCAGAGGGGTGTACAGAGGTGTGAACACAAAAACAAAACACTGTGACTACATGAGACTTTCTTTACCACAATGTATTCTCTGACTCAATGATTCAAGTCACTTCCTTATCCAAAATACAAGCACTTTTTCACTAATTCCCAACAGTCTGAATCCACTATAACAATAATTCAAAATCTAAATGCCATCATCTAAATAGGGCTCATGTGCAGATGAGGGTCTGGATCATATATAGATATAGATAGTGTGCCAAGTGAGGCAAACTAATTCTCTATTACTGGAACTAAAAAATAAACAGGACATATTATCTGGCCGAACATATTAGATAAATTATTGTGGGAGGAAACAGGGCAACAAGTGTAGCTGTTATGTTCAAAAACAGGGACAATAGAATAGTCTATGGCACAAAACAACTTAATCCTGTTAGGAAAGTATTGTGAATTCCTAATTATATTTTATCACCTTCAAATAAGTTTCAGTCCTTGCTACTCCTTTGAAATAATCCCTCCTTTATAATAAAAGGTAGCATGGATTTAAGATCTGAATACCCAAAATAATTAGGTTATAAACAGATCAGGTTAATTTAAACAAGGCTTAAAACAGCTACCTCACTTCTACCTCTCAAAAGTTCCTGTCTAGTTTATCCAGGATTCGTGAAGAAATGTTAATATCCACTTTGTATTGCACACTGTCTTCCCTAAACTGTGAGACACCATCTGAGGGATCTGTCCCTTGCTGAAAACTCCATTACCTTTGATGCACCCTTCCATGGTTAAATTGAACATAATTCTCACATAACAATGTGCAGATTAATGAATGCACAGAAAGCCATTACTTAAGATATTTCTAGATGCCTGTTCTTTTCAGCCCTTGCGCCTTTGTGAATTCTTTTAAAATGACCATCTGGTTTACCCTGCTAGCTCAATTACTTCCAACTTCTAGTCTCAATAATTTGAGCATCCCAAAAAATTTGGAGTGTCCTCCAAAGATCAGATGTTCAATGTTTTAGAAAAAATTAACCCAAGGAGCATGACACCCAACTTACTAAGTTTTCATATTTCCTACATCCATTGTACATTAAGCAAATATAAGTAGGCCTTTTTTCCCCACAAAAATACATAGTAAAATTATTAGGAAAGCCAATAACTGACAACCTTTGAATTTATTTACATCATGTTTTTGGAGTAGATAGTTTTCCTACAACATACTTTAAATTCTTCAAAGAGATACAAATTGCAATAGCCCATTATCTTGTCTGAATTGCAAAAATTGTTTCACACAGAATATAGGAAAAGGTCCTAAGTGAAAATGAAGAAGTGAATATTGCAAGTTCTAAAATATTCAAAGAATATAATATTAGTGAACCCACAAATATGAAGAATACCATTATATATTTTATAGTATATCTATGTATGAAAAGAAACTAGAATCAATGTTAACACAATATATACCAGATATTATGTTCACCTTTGAGAAATTGGCTGAAATTCTGTTTTGTAAAGGGGTTCAGTAGTGATTTCTCAGAAATTTTACAATATTGTTGCAACAAGAATATATGCACCATTATCTTAATAACTCAAATACTTAAATAAGCCTAGCAGCAGAAAGAGCAGCTGTGTTTTAGCTAGAAAGAGTTACAGGTATAGTGTACCAGTGAACAACAGGGGGTTGCAGGTGTAGCTTTGAGATAGTGATGCAATTTTCTTTGAATGTGTGTGCAGAGGGAGGGGACTGGATTAAGTGATGGTGCTGTTTTCAGTATTTTGAGGAACTTCCATAATGTTGTCCATGGAGTTGTACCAATTTACATTATTGGAAATGGTGTGCAAATGCATATCATCACTTGTCTTTTTAATAACCTTTGTAACTAGTATGAGGTTGCATGCATTTGTGGAGAAAACACTTTGACTTTGGGTTGGCAAGGATCACTCAGAAAGGTCACAAAAATTGAAAATGATTATCTTTTCTATATGTTAAAATTCTTCTCATCTTGACATTTAATTTTGAATAAGTGAAGTGACAAGTCACATGCTATGAGAATGTACAGTACTGCCAGGCATGGTGGCACATGCCTGTAAGCGGCAGCCTAGGAAGCCATGGCCGGGGCAGGGGATCACAATTCTAGTCCCACCGGGTGCATGTAGCGAGACCTAGTTCCAAAAAAATATATAGCTGGGTATGGTGGCGTGCGCCTGTAATGCCAGCTACCTGAACTGAGACAGGGGATAGCTTGAGTCTGTGGTACCCCAGGCAACGTGGTTCCACAGGCAAAAATAGCGAGACCTAGTCTCAAAAAAAAAAAAAAAGAAAAAAAGAATGTACAGTACTTCTGATATATGACCTACATCAAATTATATAAGGAATTTATACAACTCAATAATATAAGAGATTTATAATAAATTGAACTACATTTTTGACAGGCATGATACCCCAAAAAAGGTAGAGATGACCCAAATTCACATGAAGATATGTTCAAAGTTACTAGTGACTGGCAAAATGCAAATTAAAGCCATAAGTAGTAGTTCAGTAAGATGGTGGCAGAATGAAGATGCCTGGCTAGCCTCCTCCACATGGCAATAACCAAGTAACAATGAAAACAAAAAAATCATCTTTGAAACATAATTTATGATTATTGTATATACTAACAGCAATATCTCAAAGGAAAGGGTTAAGAAAAATTCTAATTAAACTGTGCTTGGAGCAATATTGGTGAAGCAGAGTTTATGTGTGGGAGGCACAAATGCCACCTGGAGTCTTTCTACCGTTGTTAACCCAAGGGCATGTGTCCACAAGGGGGCGCTATATACTTAAGTTCATACTTGTGAAGAGGGTGCACAGCTCCAGCATGCAGGACAGGGTGGTGCACCATATCTGTAAGAGTAAGTGTGCAGAGTTGTGATTGTCACTTTGAGCTGGTGGCTCCCAAACGAGAATACTTGGAGCCTGATGGAGAGGGGAGAGCCAGATCAGACCCCTTATGTCTCATCACAGAAGATGCCATTATTTCCAGCCTGTAGCTTTGATATAGGAAATATATCAAATAGGCCAACAAAAGACGAATTGCAAATATAAGTAAAAACTATCATTAAGCAGAGTTTGAAGAAACTGGACAGGTACTTTGTTGGTGGAAATGAATAGGGAGGGGGCATTTTGGAGCAGAGTTAGCAAATTCTCACTGAGTAAAAAAATTAAAATTATACTACTCAGCGATATGATCCCCGAGCAAACAAAAACCTGTGCTTCAGTAATTACAGAACCCCTTGAAAATGGTAAATGACCCAATAAGATCAGTTGATGAATGAATGCACAAAACATGGTATATTAATGAAATGGAATACTGTTCCTTAATAAAAATCAAAGCAGGGACTCATGCAACAACAGTGATGAATTTCAGGAGATTTGTAGTAAGTGAATGAAGCTAGAAACAAAAGACCACACATTTCATTTATATGGCCTTCTGGAAGAAGTCAAACTATCGGGACAGAAATTGGATCAGAAAATATGGGAGGGAAGGCGAGTAGGGACACAGGGGAATAAAGGAATTTATTAGAATGATGAAAGCATTCTGTACTTTAATTTCAATAGTGATTATTACATGTCTATCATGGATCTAAGACTAACAAACCTGGTACATGTTATTCAAACCCACATAACAGTACACCTAGATAGGAAGTATTTTACTAAAAGTATAGTTGCCTTCACAAAGCTGGCTTCACTAACGTTAGGAAAATATTTTTTTTTAATTTGCTGCTGTGTGATTACAGACAAAAGCTGAACCGTGCATGACCTAATAAAATGAAAGTTTATTTTTCCACAAGGAATGGTACACATGCTGATCTAGCAGTGATACCGGGGGCCAGGCTGTTTGCTTCTTGCCGCTTCTGCTCATAAATACAGCATCTGCACATGTGCTGATGAACCAGGAAAAAACAGGGAAGGTGCTGAACCAGACAACAATCACTAGGCTTGGAAGTGACAAATACTGCTTCTGCTCAAAGATCAGTGGCAACAATGAGTCCTATCAGCCTTTCCAACCGTAAGTGCTCTTGGTAACACAGCTTCCATGAGCACAGCAAGGAGAGAGAGAGACAAGACCTACAGAGAACTTGGGTTTCCCCCATGCATCCTATATACAAGAAGCTCCAGAGAATGCAGCTATCAGTAATTTCATGACAACCACACTCTATTTCTTGGTAGGGATTCTGAGAAAGCCGTACTGTTTTGCGTGCTTTCATCTCTTTGAAATCCTACTCTGTAAATGTTACTTCTCAACACAGACTCACATCAAATGTTCAACACGGTTGTGTGAAGTATCAGCAGAAAGGTTTTACCTTCACTCTGCACCTACCTGTGCAGTGCAATAAGATCTGCAATCTTATTGACAGTAGTTTTCTTCCTATTGGTGCCTGGCCAAAATCTGTGAACTTCTGTCTCCTTCAAGGTGAAGGAACATGCTGGAAACTCCTACAGGTACCGTTAGCGCAAGGGGAAACCAAGATTTTCTTCTGGGTCAAGTAGTGAGGCAGGAGTCAGGATTTTGAACTGTTTTATTATTAAAAACCTAGATATAGTTTGGGTAACAAATATTTTCACCTCCTGGAAGGATTATAGAAATTTTAGGAAATGAATCCTCATTAGAGGTTTGCTATGTAATGATTTCCATGTCTTTGATGTTTCCTTTTGAGGGAGGTTTTGGTTTTGAACTACATAGATAAGCCCATAGATAAATATGTTCAATGGCCAACCTCAAGAAAACAAAGAAACAAAGACTCATTGAAATTCTATTTTAAATACGAGAAAGGCTTCAAAACTCCATTTTGAATTTGAGGGATATAGGTCCAAAATAGCAGATTCTAGGACAAATCAGATTATTCTCACCAGATCTTTGGACAAAGATTTTGGAATGTGGTAGGTGGCCAGGATTAAATTTCAGCATCAAGACTACCTTTTATGTGGAACAGGACATTGTTATCACAGGGGTACACAGTAAGGCATGGGAGCTGCTGGAGGGAGGTGGAATACAGCAAGTCAGGGAGATCAGGTCACTTTTACCATTTCACTGCCACAGAGTAAGGTGGGCTTTCAGAGGAGCAGTGAAGAGCCAGCCAACAGGTCAGGGACACTGGATAAGAGGGATGCTGGTGATGACACTATGTCAAGGCACTATAGTGCAGAGACCTGCAACTAGACAAAAATGTTAGTACATGGGTGAAAATTATCAGTTTCTCGGGGATAGAAGACCTTAAGTAAATGAACCTCCCCTTAAAATCCCCCCAATTCTTATTTCAATTTTTCTTCTTTAAACATGTCTTAATTATTGGTTGCAATATCCTTCTTTTCATATTAAGAAGTATAGGGTTTGACTCCCCAAAAGGACCAGACACATTTATAAATATTACCACAGTAGACCTTTCCAGTAATTGTCACCTTGATACAAACTAAAACCCACTCAAGACCCTGTCAACCTGAAACAGGGTATAATGAAGACTTTCTGACTTTAACACACAGCGGCCTGCTTCTCTCTCTACTAAGTAGGCTGCAGGCAGTTACATTAACAATTGCTTTACCTTAAACAAGCCACACCTAGGCCAGATTCTCTTCCTAGGAAGCAGGCTACAAGCTGTTCATTAGCATTTACACTGATCACCTTTACCATTGATATGCAAAAGCCAGCCAGCTGCTCTCTGCTTTCAGTTCCAAAAACTGCAGAAAAGAAAAACTTAAAAACAGTTTAAACTCTACACTAGTGGGTTCTTCCCACCATCCCCAGCCTTCTCAACCAAAATACCAAGTCAAAGCAAGACTATCAGTGCAGACTAATTTATTTCTAACAAAGTGATTTTCTAATTACTGCGGAAGAACATATAAGTAAGACTCCGGTTACTTTAACATTGTCCAAAACCTTTCTCAGCATTGTCCAAAGTCCTTTCCCAGATTGCCTAGAAATCCTCAGTCTCTCAGTCCTGATCATCTCACCAACGTCCAGTCAGAGTCCATCTCCAGACGCTTGAAGGCATGTTCCTTTGGCTGCTCCCTTGGCTTGCTCCTCCTTGTCTTCCACTCTGTGTTCTCCGTGTCTTCCAGGTAGCAGGAACTCCATGGTGCCGGACCAGCCAAGTTCACTTTCTTTTCAGGCCTGACTTCCGCACGGCCTCTTCCAGACACAAGTGAAACTCAGCATAACAAACTCCAACACGGACTTCAAGTCTGCAAACTTCTTAACTGCCATTAGCACACATGCTGCTAGCCCAGGTCAGTCAAGGGTTGCAGGTCCCCAGTGGCCACAAGGCCAAGCTCACATGGTTCACATCTCCATCTTACAAAATGGCCAAAACCAAATCACTCTCCTCCATGAATCTCTCTATCTGACCTCCATATTGCATCCCTCCTCTTTGTTTTCACACCCTTTATATATCCTGATTTCCCACCTTCCAGGAAACCTGTTTCACCTTCCTCTCTCCTGCATCTCCCTGAAGGGAAATTCCAACTAAGGTCATTCTCACATTTTAGCATCTGTCCTTGACATCTGCAATCTTAAACAGGAGACAATGGGGGAGGGAGGGTAGCATACCCTATCAAACCTAAGAAAGTCTATTAACATTAATTAGAAATGCAGATTATTTAGAGTTAACAGCAGTTAAAGACCTTAAGACCTGCTTGTCTTTTTCCCTATAGTAGAAGAAACCACTACTTCCTCTATAATGATATAGAAGGACCTAGCTGGAAGGGGTTCTTAGCACAGAAGAACTAAGAGTGCTAAGAGTGACACAGGGCTCCAGGATGCTTACTTCTTCCAGGTTCTCACTGATAGGACAGGATTTATATGTTTAACTTGGAATTGAAGGTAAAATACGGGAGGTGGTAAACTAGATTTCAAAACATTGGCTTCAAAATGAAAGCTAAATGGCAAGAGTGAGTCTCATCATCCTTTCTAACAAACACATTTGGTAATATAGTTTTCCACGAGCCCAGGCAGGAGAGAAGGAGAATTTGTGGGTTTCCCCTTAAACTATTACATAAAGTACTCAATAGAATTATAATGACAACTCCCTCTTTATTTCCTGGTAGAATTTCTGAGGACAACTAATTTCTTTGTAGTTCTCCAACTTTTTTTGAGATTGTACAGGCGAAAGTTACTTCCAAATATAAATTAATTATCACATTTCAGGATACAGTAAAAGATAACAGTGTGGTATTGCATTCTCAGTAGTAGTACCTTTCTCCTCTGATGTATGCAGTAAATTCTGAAATCTTAACTGAATTATAATTTTCTTCTTCCAATTGATGGCTCACCAAAATCTGAATTTCTGCCACTTCCAAGGTACTGAAATCATGGATATTTCCACACATGCCATCAACACAAGGGAAATCTGAGATTCTTTCCTGGGTTAACTACTAATGAAGAAAAAGTAAATGGACTTTGAAATTTTTGTGTATTTGACACCAAAATCACCTATCTGTCCATTACTATTTTTTGTTACCTTGAAGAACTCCATAGAATTTAAAAAATGAATTACCAGTGGAGATTTGCTAGGCAGTGATTCCATGGTTTTTGATCTTTTCTCAACTTTGACTATTAATGAGATAAGTAAGTTCAGAGGTATTTGTTCTCTGTGGCCAAAAAAAAAAAAAAAACTATTAAAATCGTATTGCAGAGGTGAGCATTTTCAAAAATACCCACTCCTACTTCCAGCTCTAACAGTCAAATTGGCAAATTCTGTGACAAACAACACCATGCTCAGTAATCTTTTGGAAAACATTTTGAGAATGTGGCAGAGATTTTTAAGGGGTCAAGAGAACTAAATTTCAAAATCAAGGTCACCTTATATGTAAAACAGGGTATTCCTAGGGTAGTGGTACATACTGAGGGATGGGACCACCCAGGACCTGGAATGCTGTCAGTCAGGGACAGGGCAGGTGATTTTTGCCCTTTATGGTTTGCTAGGAATAAACTGTGTTATTAAAGGAGGTGTGAATAACAGGCCTAGAAATCAGGGTCCAGTTTGGACAGGACGGCTGAGCTGCTGGAGATGATCCCAAGGAATGACTGTAATGATCAGAGCTGAAGTTGCAAAAAAAACCTGTCATTCCTAGGAAGAAAATGACTCTTCAGAGCCTGGGTAGACAGTTGTATACCTTAAATAAAAGAAGCCCACAGATTTCTGAAACTGTGCTTCTTCTTAGAGCTTGCTTTAAGTTCTTTGGTACAACATTTTTTTTTCCTTTTGCTTCCTAAGAGTTGAGGAGTCAGTTTCTTCAAAGGACTAAATAGGTTTTTCTGATACTGTAGGTTTTTCTGATATTGACCAATAGTGTACAATATGTGTGACCTTGATCTAAACTATCAGTGGAGATCTTGAGAGCCTATTCCCATGGCTAAATGTCTATTCTCACTACTTTAAAAAGCACATTATTTGAAGTTAGCTTACGTCTAAGGACTTATACATGTTTGGTCTTTGCCCCCCTTTTTCCCAATGGCAGAAGCAGTCTCTGCTGATCCATTAATGTAATGGGAGAATGCACTTGGTGGGGGGCAGTATCATGAGGATGGTTTATAAGTGAATATATGTCTCTGATAATCTCATCTTTACTCTTGGAGTGAAGATGTCACCCATTTGTTGATTTGCTGTCTATCACATGAAGTCTCCCACTTCAACTTGATGTTCTATCTCTAAATAAAGAATATCTTTGGTTCTTTCTTCTTTTCATTCATCTACAACCATGTAAATGCTCCATATATTTGTCATTAAATATGGCTTTTTCTTCTACTAATCTGGATGAGATTAGCTTGTTTTTCTGTGATCTTGAAAGTATCCAGATTGAATGGGAACTTTTTCCCCTGTGCCCTGACAAAACATTAGGGAATAATAGGAAGAAAAATAAGATGCATAAGATCTAGTCCAGGCTGGGACAGGGTAGAGTTCTGGTTCCAGTCTGTCACAAACTAGACATGTGGTATCAGGGATAATCATGAGCTTTTGAACCTGAGTATCTGAATATATGAATTTGGTTTGATAATTCCCTTTCTAGGGCTCTTGAATATATGTGATGTATATAAACACATGGCACACTGTCTGGCATATTTTAGGACATATTGAGTGGGGATTATTGCTGTGATAGCTGATCCCAAATACTCCCACCATCATTTTGTTTGTGTGTGTGTGTTTTCCAAATCTAGACTTTCTCAAATGATAATAAGTGATTTAGGACATAGTAAGTGAAGTCAAACAAAAAAAATATTTTTAGCAAGAAAACGTGGAACATTTTCCACTCAGAGTTTGTCCTTATTTTGGGTGTGGGAATATCTATATGTTACTGAAATTTTCTAGAATTTGAGGCAGAGGCCAACTCCTTGCTTCCTGGCTGCTTATTGTTGCTCAGTATATACCTCTTCAAAATGTATATATAACTTTACCATATTATTTTTGAAATAAAACTACTTGAGAAACAGTCAGTATAAGAAGGATGTTCTGACCTTCATTGTCCACACGAAATCACAAGATGTATCTCCCTTATGAAAGGTACCCTCCCTGTACCATGAGGGTAGAAAGTACCCCTAACACTAGACAGGGAATTAAGGTACAAGGCTAAATAAGTAAGTTTTGTTAATTTTTCACCATCATCTGCCCTATATCAAAGTCCTCAACTTTGTCAAATTTTCAGAAATTTATTGTCTCAATATTTTAACTATTTCCTGCTCTGGGTCACTTCTCTGAGTCTCAACTCTGGTGGTTGTTCTTACTATGTAATATTTTCTCTCCTGTTAATCTTTATTATTATTATTATTATTATTATTATTATTATTATTATTATAGGATGGGGGTACTCCGCAGATGAAAATTTAGTTGGGAAAATGATTTTTCTTTCCAGACACCTTCCATACATCCATTTGCATTTTTTATTAATTTTATTCCAACTAAAATGTAGCCCTTGCTTGTTGTTTCCAAATTACAAAACTTAATTTGCTAACTTGCTGACCTCAATAATTTTTCCATTAATGAAATGGTACTAGTTCTTCTTGGCCATGAGACTGTTACCTTTGTTGCACCAATAAATCAGAGTGAAATTTTTACATAGAACAAGGTAGAAAATAGCCTATATTCTTGTCCCAATATAGTTAAACACAGTGAACGAACTTGGCAATTTTTGTACATTATTGCTGAAGATTTTCTACAAATATTCATGATACACCCTTGAAATTAGAAATCCAGAATTCTACCACTGTACTGGTAGTCTCATTTAATGATATGGAATAAGGACTGAAGGGGGAACAAAGAAGAATATTCAACTATCTTTTAGCTTGATTCCTTTATTTTTCTCTATTGATGTAAAAGGAAAGTTCATAATATGCTCAAAGCAATAAATATAGTATTTTATTCCAGATGACAAAGCGAGATGTATGTTTCAGTTTGTTTTATAAAATCAAAGCTTGTACTATTTAATTCTATTGTTTATACATGTGACTATTATCACCCACAAAACCCAGACATCTTGAATTTAATAAAACATATACCAAAGGAAACAATGCTTGAAAAATACATATATCCAAAAATAAAAGAGTTTGATGTTACACATACAACGCAGGAACACATAGGTATATACACTCTGTTCCTTTCATCCCAATCTATAACATAAATAATTGTCTTTTTAAAAATGCATGAAAAAACTGTTCCTCAATTAGCCTAGGTGTGAGAAGAGTTGTTAGATGAGGCAGTGTTCATGGAGGTAGAACTAACCTTGGCTGAAATTCTACATTGGGCTCTCTCTTTCTCATCCTGTAAAGCCTCCGTGTACTGATGTGGGGAAGTCTTATCAACTTTTGCCAGAAACTGAAGCACTTTCATCTTTGTGGTTTCAGTATGGACTTCTGGGCCACATGGAAATTAAAACTGAATAGGATCACTATTTTCCACTTGTCAGTATACTGGATATTTTTCTTTCACCAGATCTTGGGTGATAAGCTTTCTTTGTTCTCCAAAAATAAAATGTTTCATTCCAGGAAAAAGGTCCATCAAATACAGAATTTCCCAAACTTCTGCTTCAGTGGCATGATGACCCTTCATGAAGATGGTCCCTAGTAGAAGAATCAGGATGCCTGTCTTAGGCACACCCAATTCATCACTCTCCATGCCATCATAGATGCGGTCCAATTTGATGAGTAGGTCATAGCAGTTGTCAGTGGGATTCACTTCTTTCACATCAAGGCCAAAGTCCATCTCCATGGGCTAAGAGGCTCTTAGAAGGATCTCATTGTAGTTGGCTTCATATTCCTTGATGACTATATTCAACATATCTTCCTTGGTTATTGATTCTTTTATTTGATATTTGAGCAGCATGAAATTCACCAGCACTGCCACTTTCTCATCTATAGCACTCATGGATGTATTCTGGGGATCTGGCTCAGTCCATGAGGCATTTTGAGTACACTCATATTCCCTTCTAGACAATTCACCTGATTCTCTTGATAGCAATGGCATTGCTGCAGAAATCCTGGGGACCCTTAGCAAAGTACGTTAAAGCAGTGTCAAGAGCCTCCTTTGAATCAGCAGGCATCAGAGGTTATGAGGAGAGAGGGGTCTCCTCCAGACCCTCTCTGATTTGTTCAACCTCCAGGCTATAGGTATTGCTATTGACTTGAAGGCACTGATCATGTGAGTATGGTAGGCTCTTCTAATACTGAGACATGATGACTCTAGTCTTGTAGTCACCAGGAGTGTGGGTGGTAATGCTGGCAAGGGGGATTCACTCCTTAAGAAAACCATGGTAGAGGTGAGTGCTCTAAGTGTCAGTTCTGAGGAAAGTCACCTCCAATGAACTTCTGACAACAGTTTTACAGGGTCTAACAGGTCCTCTGAGCTCATGCGTACTATGAGCCTCACAAATATCAAGAAGGAAAACTGAATGGTAGTCAATTCAGGTTGAGAATTCTTAGGGATCATAGTAGGCAGGTATGGCTAGGCTCGTAGGGCCATTTCTGTTCTGAGGGTGGGGGTGCTAATAGTTCTCACTCAGGTCCATTACCTGGGCATAAATAGATCATAGGACTGGGTCACCCTCCTATGCTAACATCAAAGTCACATATCCTAAGAGAATTGAATAGGAATTATGGAATTATCTTCTGAAACTCTCCTCGGTTTTACTACAACTGACAGCATTTGCTAGATTCTGTGCACACGATTTGTCCTGGTGTTGAGATTTTTTCCAGGTCTCATTGAGTTGTCTTACTTTGTTTCCTGGTAAGGCTGAGTGGAAAAATCAGGTAAACCTGATAGACTCTATGACACTTTATGGAAATTTGACTTTTGGTGTGATCATCAAATAATATGTGCAGATGTTGAATTTTAACGGTATACCTGAAACCTATATACTGATATAAACCAGTGTTGCTTAAATAAAAATATTTTTACACAAAGTGGAAAAAAGGCAGAGCTGGGAATAAGTTCAAGGTTATCCTATGTACTAGAGTGTGTATAGGTCAAATGATATTGTGATGGGAGTTTTCACTTGAACTTGGGACTTATCCTGCTGATCTTAGTTTGCCCGCTTGCAGTAAAGCCTCACATTAAATGAACACCAGGGAGGAGAGATTGGGTGCTTCATCTGGCTATCTCTGCTGGGGATCTCCTAAGTGATCCCTTTGATCAGTAATCCCACTATTAAATGGTGACTTTGTACTTTACACACACCAAAGATCCAAGAACTCTTGGTGACTTAACATATTTTATTTATATAAAGACTGCCTTTACTTTCCCCACATCCTCCCTTCACTTCTACTTCCATCACTTCTCTCATCCATACAACCTCAAAATAAGTGTCTTTTCTCCTTACCATCACTTTCCTGGTCTTTCAGGACTGACAACAGGGGATGTTTCTGTGACACCAACTGTGTGATCAATTGTCAATCCCATAATCATCAGAAGAGGTTTTAAAATTGATTACTGGTTGGTAATACGCCTGTCATCTATTATCTGAAGGCATACATCTCTAATAAAGTCCCGAATTTCTCTCTAATATACCTTAAAAGAAAATAAGATAATTTTTGCACAAGACCCCCAAGTCTGACTAAAGGGCTAGGCACTATGCCACAACCTTTGTCCTGTAGCAGTTGGGGGTGGAGGGTAAAATAAGAATTCACTTAAAAATTTCATTAGAATGCCTAAAGGGTTAAGAGAGTCCATTTTCATTAGCTAAAATGATAGTGCCTACCTCAGACTAAAGATTCACTTCCCTCAAACTCCAGGGCAGAAGTCAGTCAGCAAAGAAACAAGAATTATCACTTTCACTGCCTGGGTCCTCCCAGAGTGACAGGTCACAGATGCTCAATGAGTTCCTCAATGATTTGACATGGCAGTCCACTTTGTACTCCTGTAGGTGTCATTTCTTGACTACTGGCAGTTACAGAGATTCCTTTCTCCCCTCCCTACCCCTCAAACACTCACCTCAACTAGATCACAAAAGAGAATGACTAGTCTTTCAGATTTAGGTTCTCCACGGTTGGGTTGGGAGTTTTTTCTCTCTCCCTATCCCCATTCTATCCTATTGTTTTTGTTTGTTTGTTTGTTTGTTTTGTTTTTTGTGGTGCTAGGTCTCTTGCATGTGCTCCCAAGACTGAAGGCTTCTGCTGCCACACTAAGGTCTTCCAGAGCTAATGGATTGGTTAATGCTCAGTGAGTCCAACACCAATCTCATCCAGCTGTCCTCTCAGGAGTCTCTCAGTAACCTTCTATGACGACTGGAGTTTCTTGCCCCTCATTCTACTACCCAATGCCTTACCTCAATCAGCTCTCCAAAGACAAATTACATGCAGGTCAGTCTGACTGTGATTTCCCACAAGGGCACGGGGTGCCCAGGGTTGAGCTAAGGCTCATATCTAGAACACTGGCTCTTTTCATAAGTGAACAGTCCCCTCAGTTTTCACTCATTGTCTTACCTGACTTTTGGCAGCACCTATGACTCCTTGCAGTGCAGACTTGAGAATAGTGTAGTAAGAGCAAAACCCTTTTTGCCCTCACAATGGGGAAAAGACATCTAGGGATATACCATCTGGTTACTCCAGCTGTGAGTCTCAAAATCAATACCAGGGGTGGGGCTTTGTGCTTGGCTCAGTCTTTGTGCTTGGCTCAGACTGTGCTTGGCTCAGTCCAGGGTGCTGATGGTCCTAGCTCATGCACTTCATATGACTTTGATAGATTCAGTGATTTCTCCCTGTGTTGTGCCCTTCACACTAAGGTCCTCAGGTCCCTGACAACCCTGGAGAGTCACTGAAAATCCCTCAGCAGAGAGACCTGCATGGGGTATTTTAGGGCTGCTTTAAACACGTGGTGGCCTCTGGGTCTCTGGGTAAGCCCCTTTTATTCTTTGCTGTTGTTCTTCAAACTTCTCTTTCACTAGAAATCTTCTTGGTTCCGTTCTCTATAAGATTTCCTAGAAAATGCCCTATCTCAACCAATTCTTGAAGAGGTTATTTGCTGCAATTCTTAAACAGTGTGGATTGAGATGTGTTCCCATCTTTAATGTGAAATAACGCAACTGGAGCACAAGGTAGGCAGGATCAGGACAAGGGTGGGTTATCTAACAAAACATAGGCTGACCTATTCCTTTATTCACTAGTCAAACTTAACTTTTCGTATGAAATCTTTTCTTTCTATCTTTTTTTCTTTCTTTATGTGGGAACTGTGATGAATGATTTTGAAAGCCCTTGATTTTGCGGGGAGGTTATCAGACATTGTAAACATGGAAATCATATGCATATGATGAGTATTTTCTAATTGTATTTTACGTTTCTCATTTATTTTGTTAACTTAATGCTCTAGTTATGTTCTCAAGTTCCCTTTGTAATAGTACTGTGAGCTTGGCTGAAAGTTTTTCCCTTAGTGTCAGTTTATCGCTATGGTTTTTGTATCAAGAAAAACTTTTTTTGTTAAATTTTATGCAATACAATGGACTAAGCTGGAGGACTATGGGCACTCTGGTGTTGGGAGAGTTATGGTGGTCTGAGAAGACAAACAATATTGTCAAAAAAAATTAACAAGAATATAAAACAATGGTACTTCTTTAAAAATAAAGCCTAAAAATCTGTGGAATAATTACAATTTTTTGTGTGATTTGGAAAAGATGTGTATAAATTTTTGTCTGATTACATGGTACAACTGACCTCCAAATGTGATCAGATCTCAGTGACATGGTCTGAGTTTTAGGAAACAAATGTAAATTTTTTTAACTTTCTAATTTGTAATTTATATTTTACTGAAAGACAGCATTTTACTTGGATATCCTGTTTTAAAGGTATAATTATTATGCTAATTTATTTTTAATGGACATTTTGAGATTAAAATATAGTACATAAAAGGGTACAATGAATTCTGTATACCTGAGACTCAGTATAACAATCACCAATAGTTACATGCAGAAGCCTGATGAGATTAGTATTTTTTTTGCAATATATTTGTTCTTTGCAAAACTATACCATGGATGTTGCTCTATGCTTCCACAAAGGAGCTATGCAGTCCTTTTTAGTGACCTTGGGACTTCGTATTATGACTGCTAATCATTCTCTTTTATGGACTGGTTATGGAAGTTAGCACTATCATCTTCTAAATCACCAATTTAATATTTATTGTCATTACTCACTTTCTTCTTCTTTGACCTTTTGACTCTATTCCTTCTCTATCATTTCAATAATGTTTGGATATTTCCAATATGCACATAGCTTTGTAAATCATTAAGGTGCATTATACCTCCAAACACATCATCTGTCTCATACAATTGACTTTGAGAGCATATTATTTATAGTCTTAAATGTTTACAATATATGTGAACACTACTGAGTCTATGTAGAGAATTTTGAGAAAATTCTGAAGGGGAAGAGGAAGATTGATTTTTATTTACATGAGGTTTCAAGGTACAGGGGTGTTTTGCTTTGTTTTGTTGTGGTTACTTATAGTAGAACAGACATAAAAACTAATGAGACAGAAGGCTAATGACAGAGTGGAATCTTCCTTAGGAAATCAAGAATAGTTTAACAACAAAAAAATCACTTTGTATAATTGACCAACTGCAACATGACTGGCAATACAATGAGTCTAAATATGTAAATCAGAGGGTATTTAATGCAGGAAAGTGGTTACAAGTGATACAGAAGCCAAACAGAAGAGTGTCAGGAAAACCAATGCTTAGAAATGAGAGGAAGTCACTCCCATATCTAACCTGGAGAGACAAAGAGAAGAGTGTTCCTAAATCTAAAATTTGAGTTTGATAGGACAGAATCTGGAACAATGGTGGACTAATCTGACAGGGGCTAGAGAAGGCAGAAGATGTAACACTTAAGGTAGATCAGCTGGTAGACAGAAGGAGGAAAATTCTGTTTCCCTCACTTTCCTGGACTTTAATTTCATAATGGTATTTCTTGTTTGCTGAACTGGGTTGTCATCCAGATGTTGACAAGACTAGAAATTGGTAGTGAGACTGTGTGTAATAGTTTAGAGTGTAGAGCAAGGGGGAAGAATGGATCTGAGGATAAATAGGTCAAGCACTGGCATACATTCACAACTGGAAAGTCCTATCTAAACAAATAAAGTGTTTCATGAAAACAATCATTATTCCTTCAAGATAAAAGATATGTTCTTAACATAGATAAAGTACAGCTACGAAAATAACCCAAAAGTGAAAATAATCCTCTATTTAGAAACCTTGAAATATTTTCCATAATATTGAGGAATCAATAAATATAACTTTTATCACCATTTCTACTCTAATTTAATAAAGATACCACATAGGAAAGTAAAAGGAAATGGTGGAAAAATGAATAGAGTTTGTATGAAAAATATTTACTGAAGGAAAACTATTAAATCAGTAAAAGTATTTTTAAGGGTTTCTGAGTATAAAATTAATATGATTAAATACACTTTTTCTGTACCAATGGGTTGTATAAATATGTCATTAAATAAAAATAACTGTTTAAATGAAACTTGTAAATTACCATAACATAAGCAAAATGAAGTTAAGAAATTATAATAACTCTATGGGGAAAATTACAGAGCTGTTATTTAGAGAAATTACTGAGTACCTCACTTAGCAGAGAAACGTGTTATTAGATCAAAAATTCAATTTTGTAAAATGTAATTATGCCCAATTGAATATGATGATTATAACCCCTTGTCAGCAGTAAAGTCACAAAGGTTTTGTATGTAAATGTTTGTGTATATGCAAATATGCATGTGAACCATGACAAATTCATTCTAAAATTTATATGTTAACTGAAAATTAGTATCCATGGTAGTTAGACAAAGAGTTTATTAGATAATCAAGTGAAGATTTGAACCCAGGAAGCAATGCCACAGATTTTATTCTGTGAAAGGTATTCCAATAACAGCAAATTTAATTTTAGTTTATATAGGTAGGAACAGTGAGTCACTGATATGAAGAATGTTATTGTTCTTGAAAAGAGTGTTTTTAGTTTAGAGTGTAGAGTGTATTCATTTTTCCTCCATTTCCTTTTACTTTCCTATGTGGTATCTTTATTAAATTAGAGTAGAAATGGTGATAAAAGTTATTTTTATGGACTCCTCAATATTATGGAAAATTATCCCCACCTAAAGAGATGTTAATACAAGGGGAAGATAACTTAGTATTTATCTCTTCTTCCCTTCTAAAGGATGTACTGCAGAGATACAAAGGTTGGATATTTACCTTTAAATTTTCTTAATCTGACTTCTCTGTCATCAGTGAGTGTGAAAAGACTGGCTTAACCTTTAGATAATAGATTTCTGTAGAAAGGATGGAACCTATGAAGATGGTTTTGCTCTCCCCTCTGCTAGACTGAGGAGTGAGAATCCCAGAAAATTTTATTACATGTTTATATATTTACTTGAAAATGGATAAAATAGCTAATGTACACTTAGAAGAAAAAATAGTATTAAAGAAATATACTATAGTAAGTAAGAATGTGTGGCATTTTATCAACCTTATGCAAGTAGAACAAAGCAACTGATCAACAATCATTCAAAACAGATCCATATGTGCATTTTACCCTGACTTATTAATATTACACTACAGAGAAATGAAGAATATTTTCATTGAGAAATGACTTTTTAATATTCATATTAAAAACAAAATGTGACTGAAACACTCCCTGACCTTTAACACAAAATTCCCTGAAACACTCCCTGAACTTTAACACAAAATTCACCTCATATATATTGAAAATCTGCTTTTAAGTGTTTTATTCTAAAAAAAGTTGCACTACCTAACAGAGCAATATTACAAAGAAACTTCATAGATTCTATGCTATACGTTCTATCTGTTCTATGTATGTGGAGAGTAGAATTGGCCATTGAGGGCATCAATACTATGCAAAAGACTAGAAGGTTGGGCCCATCTATCAGGCCAATAACAGAAAAAAATTAAGATGATATCATCAGGAAAGGTGAAGAAATGGCAGGTATTTTTTTCCCATGATTCCCACAAGTTTTCCTCAATCTTCACCTGGTTTTTCATTTTCATAGAATGAGAATGGGACCCTGGTGCTAGATTAGGGGACCACTATTTGAATCATTAATCTGTGCATTCTATTGCCTACTACATCATATGCTATTCAGATTTGTTCTCTGTAGCTCCAAGAAATATAGCCCGGACTGTAATGTCCCAATAACAGTCACCAGAAAATGTTATGATTATTACAGACACACATAGAACCAAGAACACATTGCTGACTTAGATATAGAACCATGCCTGGTGGTCCAGATCTGCTGGGCATATAAAGTCCAATTTATTCTCCACCAGGATAAGTGTTTCATAGCAATGAGAAAATTGGAGGACTGAGCTTGTCTCCTTTTTTCCCAAGTAAAGTATCCTGTACATTGCACTATTTAGCACAGGAGACATATTATGAGGCCCTGACTGGGGTTTGGGATGTTTACTGAGAAAAAAACAAGTCTCTAATTGCTGAGATAAGAGTTTGATTGGAGAGAGGACAGGAATCAGCAACCCTGAGCTAATTCCATAGTGGCAGGAAGCTTTTAATGAATCCAAAGGAAGGACATCTTCACCCAGAAAGTAAATTACCAACACCCTTTGCAAGAGTGTACTGGACACGCCTAAATGATGTTCTCCCACCATCAAAATAGGAAATTTATTCTGAAAAACTTTAGAGTAAAGCCAACATTGATACGCCAAAGGTCATTCCAAGAAATATATGCACCCATCTTGTCACATTGTCCTTCACAGGGAAATATGAGCCGAGAGCAGGATATGTATTATACTCAGTTCCACACATTTCCTTCCAGTTGCCCTTGTCCTTGATAGGCAGGGTACAACTCCTACTCAAGCAAGTATTCAATGAATCTATTTCTGCTCGTCACAAGGCAACAGCACTGGGTTTCAAATAAGAATATAGAAGTAAAGAAAGAAAAATAAGCTACTATCTGGGAAATATTACATTATTCTACATCAATTAGTTTCCCAATAATGTGTAACAAAGTACCACAAATTTTAGTGAAAAAAATCACATATATTTATCATCTCATAGTTTTCATGTGTCAGGTGTCCAAGCATAAAGGTGTCCAATGTGCCCTTCCCTGTTTCAGGGCTTTTCCTGGTTGAAGTTAAGGCTTTTACTGCCAAGGTTACTCAGTTTGTTGGCAGAATTCATTTCTTCTTGTCTATAGAACTAAGGTTTGCATTCCCCGCAAACCCAACTGTCCTACTGCCGCCATCTCTTCCAAAATCAATATTAATATTTCCTAAAATATTTCCAGACCACCTGATCCACCCAAAGAAAGTTCTCCACTTAAAGCAGATTTTTTCAGTGCCAGCAGGACTGTTAAACCAAATTGTCCAATAGAATATAATTCCACGTGTTGTGACTTTTATAAGATGATGTCTCATCTTCTTTGATATATAATGTAAACTCATGATTGGTGTGAGGTATCATTGCCTTTGCAATACGGAAGAGTGAACACCAAAAGGTTAGGTTTGCTGTGCTGACATTACACTCTGTCTTCCACAGTTTATTCTTTGATCCACTGTTCCAAGTACCTTCCTTATTCATAATGCATTCATCCTCTCCCAAGAGCCCCAAAAGTCTGGATCTACTATAACAGCAATTCAAAATGTAAATCTTGGCTTCTAAGCAAGGTACACTATGCTCTTCGAGAGTATATAGCTCAGAGTACCATCCACAACAGAGTATCTCCCCATATATGAGGTATTTAGTGAAATAAATGCATATTGTGAGATAAATGTCAAATTACCTGCCCCCAACACAATTAGTATATAATTGTGGGAAAGGCATAGTTCAACAACTATAAGACATCATATTCAAAATAAGAAAAAATAAAGATATACAATAGTTCATGGCCCATATCTTTGTGAAATCTTATGGGGAGAATTTTGTGAATTCTGTGATTACATTTTTAATGCCTTCAAATAAATTTCTTTAAAAAAAGACTGCTCTTTGGCCTCTTGGCTACTCTGTAGAGAGAAGCTTTATTAGGGAAGGGAGCATGTGCTTAAGAACAGAGTCTGCAAAACAATTACATTGCAAACTGTGAAGAAATATACCACGAAAAGGACCCCAGAAAGCAACCCACTCTATATGTCAAAAGGTTCTCTCTAGTTCACAAGAATTTTTGAATAAATGCCTAGATCCAGTTTGCACTGCAGACAATGTTCACCATTTGAAGGTTTTGGTCTCTGCTGAATATTTCAATGTCATGGAATTATCCACTCCATAGTGAAGGTAAACATCATTCTCACTGAATCACATGCAATGTACCAAATGCATCCAAAAAATTCATTCCTTCAGATATTTATTGGTGACCTTTCTCATTTAGAATCATACCCCTTTCTACCTTCTTTATATTGTCCCTATGGCTTACCATGCTATAGCAATTACTTCTAACTTCTAGCCACAACAACCTGAACATCCCAAGTAATAGAACTATATGTCTTTCAAAGAGCAATTGCCCAATGTTTTGGAAATAAATGAACTAATGAACATGGTTTCTATCTTATTAAGATTTAATTTTTCCTATACTCTTCCTAAGATAAGTAAGCGCAAGTAGATATCCTTTTTTATTATACAAAGGGGTATAGTAACATGTTAGTAAATCCAGTTATTTTCTTCAGACAAACATTGTTACTACGGAATTCATTCAAATTTCCAAGGAACTGCAAAGCCACATTGTCTTTGTAGGCCAGGCCTCACACCACATGTTCAGACAGGCTTTTTTCTAAGATGTCCAAGCAGGCTTTTCTCAATTGTGTCACTCTAGCTTGTGAACATAAGGTAAACAGAGGTTCTGTGGGCCTCACAAATATTCACTATCATTACCTTAAAATGCCTATTATGTAGATAAGAGCCATTTTCAAAAATAATCTTTTAGTTGAAGAAATCACCCTTAGTGCAGTGTAAACTATATAGTGTAGCAGATTTTGGCATATGAAAGCAGTTCCTCTTTGTCATGGGAAATACCCCATATCTCTCCTTGGTACACCAGATCCTTATATCATTTTTAGATCAGAATATAAAACCTACATTTTGTGCATTTACTTTAGAATTTGAAGTTGTTCTTATGTAATTAAATGCAATCTTTTTCTCACACTGAACTCTGTAATGTCAACCTGCTTGATAAACTAGAGATGAACTCAAATGAGTAGAGAATTTTTCTCCTACAGTTCTACATCTTGTTCTGGATTACAAAACTTGAATTACAGAATAGCAGAACTCCTACTCTTAAGCATTATACAAAGCAGTAAATATGTAACCAGTATTATAAATAAATATAGATTGTAAACCTATTTAAACCAACTGAAAGGAATAGGATTGGTTAAATAATGAGTAGAGTAAGGAAGGAACAGACAGAGGGAGTTGGGGAGGGGAGGGAAAGAAAAGAAAACAGGAGGGGAGGGAGACGTGAGGAAGAAAAGACAAACTGAAGGTAGCAGACAATTCAGATATCAAAAGGAGACATACCTTTCCCCTCTAGCCTTGGAATGTGCACATACATAGCATATACTTGCAGTGCAAAACACACTCATCTTCATCACAATACTCATAAATACCATATGAACAAACAAAAGAAAAAACCTACACTTGATTACAGAGTCCCTTAAAGCCTGAAAATGACCTGATGAATTCAGTATTGAATAGATACACAAATTATGGTAGATTAATGAAATGGAATACTGCTCCTGAATAAAATCAAATCACAGACCCACCCAACAACAGTGATGAATCTCAGAGGGGTTATGATGAGTGAATGAAACCAGAAACAAAAGACTACATCTTCCACTTATATGATGTCCTGGAAGAAGTGAAACAATAGGACAGAAATTGGATGAGTAAATACTGGATCAGGGGAGTGGCTACACAGGGGAATAAAGGAATTTACTAGAAAGATGAAAGCATTCTGTAGCTTAATTTCAATGATGACCAGTACATGTCCATAATTGCAAGACTAACAAACTTGGTACATGTTATTCAAACCCATTTAGTTGTACACCTAGATAGGAAACATTTTACTAAAAGAATAGTATGCCTTCATAAAACTGGCTTCAATAACATATAAAAGCTAGGAAAATTGTTTTTAAAGTTGCTCCTGTGTGATTAACAGCAAATGCTTAATAAAATGACAGTTTATTTTTCCACGTGGATCAGTGGGCATTCTGTCTTAGCAGTAACACAGTGGGTCAGGCTGTTGGACTCTTGTAGCTTCTGTCCATAAACACAGAATCTGCACATGTGCTGATGAACCAGGAAAAAACAGGGAAGGTGCTGAACCAGACAACAATCACTAGGCTTGGAAATGACAAATACTGCTTCTGCTCAAGGATCAGTGGCAACAATGAGTCCCACCACCCTTTCCAACCACAAGTGCACTTGGTAACACAGCTTCCCATGAGCCCAGCAAGGAGAGAGAGAGACAAGACCTGCAGAGAACTTGGGTTTCCCCCGTATATCTTATATACAAGGAGCTCCAGAGAATGCAGCTATCAGTAATTTCATGACAACCACACTCTATTTCTTGGTAGGGATTCTGAGAAAGCCGTACTGTTTTGCATGCTTTCATCTCTTTGAAATCCTACTCTGTAAATGTTACTTCTCAACACAGACTCACATCAAATGTTCAACACGGTTGTGTGAAGTATCAGCAGAAAGGTTTACTTTCTTCACTCTGTACCTACCTATGCAGTGACATCTGCAATCTTATTGACAGTAGTTTTCTTCCTATTGGTGCCTGGCCAAAATCTGTGAACTTCTGTCTCCTTCAACATGAGGAACATGCTGGAAACACTTACAGGTACTATTAGCACAAGGGGGAAACCAAGATTTTCTCCTGGGTCAAGTAGTGAAACAGGAAGTAGGATTTTTGAGGTATTTTTATTATTAGGAACCAAATGTAGCTTGGATAGTAATAGACATTTTCATCTTCTGGAAGGACTATAAGGATTTTAGGAAATGAATCCTCAGGAAAGGTTTGCTATACAGTGATCTCCACATCTTTGATGTTTCAAGTATCATGTTTGAGGGAGCTTTGTTTATAAAGCACACAGCCCACAGCTCAGCATATTCAGTGACCAACCTCAAGAAAAACAAACAAACAAGCAAACAAAAAACTCTAAAATTCTATTTAAATACCAGAAAGATTTCAAAACTCCCTTTTGAATCTGAGGGTTATAGGTCCAAATTAGCAGATTTGAGGACAAATCAGACTATTCTCACCAGATCTTTGGGCTAAGATTTTGGAATGTGGCAGGTGGCCAGGGTTAAATTTCAGCATCAAGATTACCTTTTAAATGGAGCAGGGTAGTGATATACAGTGGTACACAATCAGGCATGAGAGCTGCTCAAGGGAGGTGGAATAAAGCAAGTTAGAGGAGACCAGCTGATGTTTGTCCTTTTAGTTTCACTGGGTCAAGATGAGTTTTCAGAGGAGGAGTGAAGCACTGGTCCATAAACCAGGTTCCAGTTTGAACAAGGGGCTTCTAGAGATGACCCAGTGGGAGTCCTTGGTAATGCACAGAGGTGGAGCCTAACATAAATGTTAGCCCACAGGCAGGAGTCAGCTCTCAAGAAGCTTACCGAGGGCTAAAAGTCCCTGTAAATATGAAACACAGGTGAATCCCCCTTTTTTTTCATGAGTCTCATTTCAACCTAAACTTATTTCAGTAAACTTAATTCTTATTTTAAGTTCAATCTCCAGGGTCCTAAATGTGACATTTCTTTCATATATTCAGGGCCCAAAAGAAATAATCCTCCGAATCTCTGGATTCTCCGTTGGATGTGTATCTAAATCAAAATCAAACGGGTTATCAAAGGAAAAACAATCAACGTATAATATAGGTATGAATATTTTACATGTTTGTAAACTCTAGGAAGAGTGGAACACCCAGGAATATTTATCCAGTATTTGGGGAATTGGCACATCAAGAACATAGAGGGGAACATTTCATATGAGAGATGAGGGAGTGACCTCATCATTACTCCGAGTGAAGATGAGTTTCTAGAGAAAACATGTTTATTAATAAAAAAATAACTGAATTAATTCCCCAAGCTACATTCTCCAGATAATAAATGTGGGGAACAGTAATTGCTTTTTCAGTTAGAAAAAGGGCAGACATTTAAGACTGACAATCTCATGTTAGATTATGGAAGGGTAAAAGATATAAGCAAGAACAGAAGCTTTACCTAGTTTTCAGGGCTGCCACTGATCTTAAGGCAAAACTCTCCGTATTCTTTATGTAATGATAATAGGACTTCCAAAATTCACAGTGCCTTGTGTGGCTGCTATTCCCCATAGTAAGGTGATGATAGGCTCATTCTGGCCTATTGGGAAAAGTCTCCTTTTGGGGAGACTGACCTCAAAATATCGTATGAGCCATTAAGAAGGTAGGAAGAAAAATTAAGGGTCAGAAGATCTAAGTCACACTGGAAGAGTGGAATGCAGTGAAATCTAGATGGACATAGAGTTGAGATTTTGTTCAGATCACATGTTAAAATGTGATACTGACATACAGGGAAAAGCATTGAAATAGCAGGCAAATATATTTACTACTGCTAACTATATGTTAGCAGGTCCTTAACTTCTGTTTTCAGGTTCCAAGACAACCATGAAGGAAGTTGTTTTATACAAACCTACTGGAGTAATAGACCATGCAGTTTTTACCCTCCTCAATGCCAGAATATCATGTTCCTGAAACTTCAGGCTGATTTGCATGTTTTCCTGAAGTAACGAACATTGCTTTCCTAGACAGTAGTATGTGCCCTTCCTTATAAAAACCCTAAGCTCCCTTTTTTTCTTTAGGGTGGTGGTTTTGAGCTTGGACTTTTATCATCTCACTGACATTATCTCTATAATAAAAAAAACTTTCCCTGTTCCAAACACTTGTTTCTTAGCGTATAGTCCTATGATACCAGGTGCACCAATCATGTTCAGTTACAATACGGGGATGCTCTTTGAGACTGAGGATCAGCATATGTGAACTCAGTTTGATTATTCCTTCTTCTAGCACACTGCATGTGTATGAAGTATATAAAGCACATGGCACACTGTCTGGTATAGTTTATGGATCTGTTGAATGAGATTTAGTGTTATGATTATTGATCCCAAGTACTATGACTCTCACCATATGTGAATGTCTGTGTGTGTATCAAGACAACATAAAGTAAGACAACAAAATCAAGACAACATAAAGTACTAGGACATGGTATATGAAACTAGACAAAAATGTTCCTAAGCAAGTACAAGTATAAAATGTCTTGCCAGAGTTTATGTTCTTTAATTTAGGTGTGGGGATATCTGCTTTCATTCAAATGCCCTGGAATTTGAGGCAAGAACAAACTGCTTGCCTCCTATTCCTGCTACCTTTTGAAGGGGTTCAGTATATGGCACTCTAAAATATGACACTGGGTATGTTACTTTGATCAAAGTTGCTGAGAAACTGTAGGTGCAAGAAGGATATTCTGACCCTTCAATGATCCCCAGAAAGCAGTTGATAAATCTCTGATGTGAACAGTACTTTCCCTAGACCAGGAGGGTAGAAGGCATTCTATGCACTAGTGGCAGAGAATTTAGGTCCAAGAAAGCTATAAAAATAAATCTTGTTAAATCCTCACCATTTTCCACCCACTACGTAAAACCCTCTGTCATGTTTATTTTCCAGAAATTGTGAATATTTTCTTCTGTTTACTTACTTCTTTAATCTCTTTGTGGGGTTCCAGGACATATGTAATTTTATTTTTCTCATTTTAAGTGTTTTATTACATGGACGGAGGATCCTTGTCAAGAACACAAAAAGATGAAGAGAAAATAGTTTTTCTATTTGACACTTTCCATACAACCCACCTCCAAAATTTTATTGGTCTAACTCCCCCAAAAGTTATCCATTTCTTTTTTTTTAACCAAATTACACTAAAGATTGTCTAATTAAATTTTTCTTTGAATGACTGGATACTATCTTTCGTAGACCAGGACAGAGCCCAGTGAACCCTGGGTTATTCTCAAGGAAGTACCATCTACATTTTCCTTCAGAGATGATGTATAAAAGTCATTAAGTGTATATACTGTGTCTAATTGCACCAGGACAAGAATACAGGCACTTTACATTTCTGTTGTAGGTGAAGATTTCCTTCTGGTTCACTTACACAACAAAAGTAACAGCTCACAGCAATCTTCTAGTCTAGGTTTTTGGGTTTCAAATCTGAGACACATTCCCAGAAACTGCTCTCTGCTCTCTATGCCCTCAACTTTCAGAAGTAATGAGCCAGTGAACATGAGGTTTACTTTGTCAAGATATATTTATTTAGCATGAGGTTTACTTTACTAAAACATATTTATTTAAACATTTCAAGAAAATAAGCAACCGAGGACATTTCATCAAAGTATTCAGATGACTAAAAGGAAGAAGTAAAGCCAAGATGTCATTATGCTTGGGATTTTCATGTCCGTTTTCTCTATTGGTCTCAACAAAATAAAGTTCTTCCACATTTTCAATAAATGCCTGTGGCAATGCCATGCTTTCTTATTCAACATGACAATACAATATGTTTTAGTTTGTTTTACAGAACACAAAGTTCTTACTTAACCTCACTGTAGCATTAGTGTTAAGTGTGTGATCAATTTCATCCATATATCCGAAGATTTTAATACTAATAATTCTCTATTATAGAAACATTTGATAGCATGTAGCCAAAAAGTAAATGAATAAAATTTCAAGTTCCACATACAAAACAGGAACATGCATGTTTTTTTCCTTAGGCACATTTCAGATCTAAATTTTATGAACACAAATTGTGCCTTAAAACAATGCATGAAAGAATTATCCTTTTCTTGTCTAGGTGTGGGAGGACCCACTACACTCGGCAGCAGCCAGGGTAGGAGATTCAGGCCTGGATGAAATATTGCCATGGTTTCCCATTGCTTCCTGTAAGGCCTCCTCATACTGAGTTGGGAAAGAACGTGGTTCAGCCCCATGAATTTTGGCCACAAATTCTAGAATTTGCCATTTGTTGGTTTCTGCAAATGCTCTTGGGCCCCACACAAATTCAAATTGTGGAGGATTGCTACTGGCCACCTGCTGGTAAACTAGGTAATTTTCCTTCACAAAATCTTCAGTGATGAGCTGCTTTGGTTCCCCAAATACGAAGTGCCTCACTCCTGAAAAAATGCCGGTTAAATTAAGAACTTCCCAAACTTCTTCTTCAGTGGCCCGATTGCCCTTCAAAAAGATGACTCCTAGTATGAGAAGCAGGATGCCGGTCTTGGGCACACCCTCTTCACCACTCCTCATGCCATCATAGGTGAGACCCATTTTGATGAGGAGGGCATAACGCTGCTTAGTAGAATCTATTTCCCGCACATCAAGGCCAAAGATCAGCTCCATTCGCTCAGAGGCTCTCAGCAGGATCTCCTCGAAGTTGTTTTCATCTCCCTCGACCGTATTCAAAATATCTTCCCTGGTTAATAACTCTTTCATTTTATACTTGAGAAGCATGAAATTCACCAGCATTGCCACTTTCTCCTCTAGAGCATCTATAGGCCCCTTCTGGGGGAGTGGCTCAGGCTGTGGCTGTGGAGTGCTTGGAGTTTTATCCTTGTTTAGGCTAGCGGCAAATTCTGCTAAAGTGCATTTTGGGGTGCTTACTATGCCAAAGGTAGAGAAGTCGAAACCATGAATTTCCTCAGCAATACAGGACAAATCAATTTCAGGAACGGTTCTTGTGATGACAGGCTTCACAAAACGGGAGGAAAGAGAATTCGCCTCCAGAGCCTTGGGATCCTGCCTCTGGGCCCTGGTACTGATATGAATACGTAAAACAGCTGGGGCTCGTTGGCCCTTATGATTATGATGCCGAGGCATGACGACTCTAGTGGTGGCAGAAATTTGAACAGGAGAACTGGTACTAGGGAATCACTGCCTATGGGAAAGAAGTCAGATGTGAGTGACCTCACCTCCGGCATTAAGTTAACTATGGCAGTTCTGACAAAAGCTGCCTCCAGGGGTCTTTTCCTGATAACTGTGCTAAGGGCCTCACAGATCTTCAGACCTGACTGCTGTGTCCGCTAAGAAAATAATTAAGGAAGCATGAATGCTCCTTGGGTACAGTCAGTCAACCCAAGCTTAAAATCCCCAGGATCACATGTATGATCAGGTGTACGTTGTTGGACTTTGCGTATTGACAGAACTTGAACCCTTCCTTTTGTTGACCTCATGTGATACAGACACATATATTAAGGACCTAACCTGACTAGAGTGCCCAGGAAGGAAAAGAGTAGATAATCATATTGGATGTTTACACAGGTTTTCTGGCTGGTAATGTTTCCAGGCTTTTTGATGACCTTAGTTGTGGTATATTGCTTACTTGGTGCTCATTCATGCTTGCTATATAATGCTGCTGTTTGTGAATTCTCTGTGAATCAGACTTGTCCCCAATAGACTAACACTGCCACCTCTCCAGGATCCCAGTGTATGAGGTTAGTTAGTGAGATGTTTGTCTAACTTGGTAAGACTAAAGAAGCAGGGCAGCTATTATGAGTGGATGGTCATTTCTGCTCCTTCAAGTACTACATCATGAGGGAAAATAAAAAACAACAGAGTATGAGACTCCCTCTGCTGAGCTGAAGATTCTCCCTTTTACTACTGAATTATGCCCCTGTGACCACTCAGGACAACTAATGGGGTGTCACATCCTGAATTTTCCAAGTGTAACAGCAGGGCAGAGTTCTGTTGAGATAATCTAGTCGAACAGGGGGTGTCCCTGTTAGCTATAGTTAGTTATGGTCTTTCCCTTCATTAATGATAGGATCTGGTATCTGCTATTAAAAAAAAGGAATTCTTGTCATTTGTGACAATAGGGATACTCATAAAGGATATTGTGGTTAGTGAAAAAAGTCAGATGTGGATAAATACATCATTACTTTATTCATATGTTGAAGTTAAATAGTTTAAGCAAAATTAAGAGAATAAAGTGATGGTTACCAGAGGGGAAGGAGGGTGAGAGGAGCTGGGGAATGAGGTAAAGAGGGTCAATTCTATGGTGGTGAATGGAATCTAGACTTTTGGTGGTGATTTTAACACAGAATATACAGATGTTGAATTATATTGTACACCTGAAACTTATACAATCTTATAAACCGATAACCAATGTTAATTTGAAAAAAAAAGGAAGAAGGACAGGGAAAAAATTCAGGGTAATGCCATTCTGAATGCAGGGTATAGATGGCACTGTCTTGGGATCTTCACTTGAATCCTGACAGGGCCTGGGATTAATTTCAAATTGAGTTTGCCCACTCAAAATTGGCCCCACATTCCACAGAACACCATGAAGGAGGTGATTGGGTACTTCATCCTACTCTGCTCTGGACTTTAGAAGGGTTCCCTGTGATATATTGGATCACACATTTGTGCAGTGAATTTGCTCTTCAAACATATCTCAAAGACAGCCTTTGGGGTCAGGAAGTCCTTCTAGTTACTCAATATATCCTATTTTGAGTAAAGGCCTTCACTTCCTGAGAACTTCAAAGAGGAAATCCCCCTGCCTGCGATCTCTTTCCTGGTCCCCTGTGGCTTAAAACAGGGGCTATGTGACACTCTTTTGTCTATAGTTGGTTAGTTCACAATATTTACAAGAACTCCTCAAATTGGATACTGCAAGCTGCGGTTGATTAACTGAGGCACCAAGTTCCAATTAAACCCATCTTTCTATGACATCATAAAAGGAAATAAGGAAATATTCCATACACAGGGCATCTAACACTAAAAAAAAAAAAGGGCTAGACTCTGTGGCACAACCTCTGTCTTGGGGTGGAGGAAACCCTATGAATTCACTGGGGATTCTTGTGGGGATGGCTGCAGGGACCCTAATGCCACAAAGATTTCATTTCCCTTTGACTCTAGTTGTGGTTGTCAGCCAGCAACACTTCCAGTCCCTGCTTTCTTTTTTTAAAAATTAAGTTTGTTTAATGATTTCACATACACATGCATATATATAAATATATACACACATATATTACATCATTGTCTACCCCAAGGTTCTCCCATCACCTTATCACCCGTGCACCATCTTAATATTTTGTGCCCTCCCCCTTCCCCGATGTTACCCTCCTCCCCTTCTCTTGCTCTATATTTCAGTTTTGTTGGGAAGTTTTAAATTTTTCTTGTCTGTTCATTTGTTTGTTTCCCCTATATCCCTCATATAAGAGAGACCGTCCCATATTTCTCTTTTTCTGACTTATTTCTGCTAACATAATTCTTTCAAGCTCCATCCATGTTGATACGAATGACGTAGGTTCCTGGTTTCTATGGACTGATAAGAGCGGCAGATAACGAGAATCCACCACCGATCTGGTTTGGGAATCCTGTCAGTACTCTTTCTGTGGCCATTTCATGACTACGGGTAGTTCTGGAGACTCTTGACATCTCCCCCTTCGGCCCCCATGCCTTGCCTTAATCAGATCAACAACGAGCGAGTGTTCGATACATCGGTCTGATTCAGCGTTCCCACCAGGGCCTCATATCTAGGGAACCAGCTCTTCTTCTGTTATGTGAAGTCTCCTCAATGCCCATTTAGAGGCTTACCTGACTCCTAGAAGCACCTGTGAGTCCTTTTCATGCCCGGTTGAGACCACCCAACTCAGAGCGAAGTGCTCTTTGCTCTCAGTATGGTGGACAGGACGTCACAGGGCGTGGCATTCGGTAACTATGCCTGGAATCTTCAGGGGTCGACAGTGGGGGGTGGGGGTGGTGCTCTGTACACGGATCATTTTTTTTTTTTTCAGGGTGGGAGGTCCTTGATGGTTGCAGCTTCCGGAATTCTTCAGGCTGTGCTTAGGCTGTTTTCCACGTGCCAACATCTTTAGTCGTCTGTGTGAACCCGCAGAATGAGGAAGGGATTCTCTACCCAGAGATCCTTGTTTCAAAACATTTAGGGTGAAACACCTTCCCTCCCTGACCCCTCCCTCCCATTCCCCCCCCGCTTCACCCCCCCCCCCCACATACTGATCCCTTTTATGGAATTTTTATGTA
>PVHY01000787.1:119082-194813 GCA_004024945.1 Uropsilus gracilis | reverse complement strand
AAAAAAAAAAAAAAACCACAAAAGCTTAAACAGTGTTTTTAAGTTTTTTTCTTCTGCAATTTTTAGAGCTGAAAGCAGAGAGCAGCTGGCTTTTGCATATCAATGGTAAAGGTAATCAGTGTAAATGCTAATGGCCTATTTGCAGCCTGCTTCCTAAAAAAAGAAGCAGGCACAACTGTGTCTACTTAAGTTAAAGGCAATTGTTAATGCAAACTGCTAGTAGCCTGCTTCAAAAAGAGAAGCAGGCCTTTATGTGTGTTTAGTCAAAGGTAAAAAGCCCTTCATAGTCGCCCAATTTCATATCTATTTATTTAGTCATAAAGATATTTATTAGTTTCAAATAGTAACATTACAGTTGACAAGGCTTCCAGACACTATTGAAATAAGGAATCAAAGTTAACGTCACCATTAAAAAAACATGGAAACATGACACATCTTGGATTGGTATTAGGTCTTAAAATAATTACCAAGAAGCAGTAAGAGGGTTTTGGGGGCTGGCCCGAGAGATCCCGACCGGCCCTGGGTTTGGAAACAGCTACAGGCCCTGGGAGGCTCACATGGGAGTCGCCATTGCTCCGGCAAAAGGCGGCTCTGCCCCACGGGCACTGTGCTCCATATGTTCTCATTTCCACAGGCTGAGGGGCCTAGGCTGGAGGGGCTCCAGCCAGTTTGGCCTGTGGGGGCCCATGCATGCCCTGATCGGCAATTGCACACCCACCGAGCACCCTCTACCAGCAAGCTGGCTGGTAAGACGGCTTCGGGGGCTGGCCCAGGAGACCCGGACCAGACCGGTGTGCGGGCAAGAATAAACCCACTCAGGGTTAGGGAAAACGGGGGTGGGGTGAGGGGTGGTGTGGTCTTGCCAGTTCACTCTCACTCCACTTAGTCCTCAGGAGGAAAAGTAAAACAAACTTTGCAAACAGGGACATAGAATGCCTGGGGACCAGATAAGGATCCTGCCAATACAACTGGGCAGGACACAGGAGAAGGACTATCATAGAACGTAAAGGACTGGAGAAACAGCCATGATGAAGACCTATCACAAAAGTGCCTACAAACTCATCAGGAATGGATGGACCAAGACCCCATATTGGGATATGCCACCCAAGAAAACAAGGAGCCCCTCCCCACACCGTGGGAGAGGAAGCCCACAGAGTTGGGGAACTGGCTTCACAATAAATCTGCAAACGCCGAGACTGGAGACAATCCACAAAGGCCATTGGTGGATGCCTACCCTCACTGAGAAACCTCATTACAGAAAACGACTGGGAGCAAGGCCCGGTGAGCCAGAAGGCAGAGCTGCTGGGTGAAGAGGCAAAGGATATACCGGGAGAATAAAATGGAACGGGCAGCCAGCAATGAGAAGATATTGTTAAACCTCAAACCAGCATGGACAGGCTGCCTAACGCAAAGCTAAGACGACAATCCTTCACGCACGGAATGCTGTGTACCAGGAACACAGCCCCTCACCTGTCAAATAGATACAACCACAGAAAAAGAAGAGAGACCTATGGACTGAACATAAATCATCAAATAACGAGAGAGAAGTCTGAGTGTACCCACGGACCATAGGGGCTGGGGGCGGGGGAGGGAAGGCATCCCAGCAACCATTTTTCTATGTAAGAAATTTTTTAAAATGAATAATAATAAAAAAATAAAATAATTACCAAGAAGCAAACAACAACCATTGCAGTGTTCTGCAAAATAATGTAGAACTTTAATTAAAACACAAGAAAATATAAAGCAGACTCAAACTGAGGTATATTTTACAAAGTAATCTACCAACACTGTTCCAAAGTGCCAAGGTTAGGAAAGACAATGAAAATCTGAGGAACTATCACAGACGGGAGAAGCTGTGGCAACTAAGTAGTGTGGAATCAGGACTAGAGAAAGGATGTTTGTTAAAAATGTTGAAACCTGAGCAAGGTCTGCACTTTAGTTAACAGGATTGTTTCAACATTAAATTCCTGGTTTTGATCATTATATATACGTTATATATATACTTGAATATGCACACCATACATCTGACAAGTCACTAAGGTCCAAAACTTACAAAGAACTTGTACAAGTCAACAAAAAGAAAACAAAGAAACCTCAAAGTGTGGATAGAATGTTATGTAAGCATTTCTCCAAAGAAAACATGCAGATGGTCAAAAGTACATGACAAAAATGTCATCAACACTTAAAATCAGGGAAACAAATAAAAACCAAATTGGAATACTTTCTCATAGACATATTAAACCAAAAACAAATATTGTATAGTAAAGGAAACTACACAATTAGTGGGTGTGTAGACCGGTTACCTGTTGAAAAGAGTATGGAAGTTTCTCAAAATATTAAAGATAACTTTACCACAGACTCGGTAATTGCTCTCCTAATATCTACCTAAAAATAGGCAAAACCAGTAATATGAAGGGATGTCCTTCATTGTAGCACTATTTACAATTGCCAAGTTATGGGAACAATCTAAAGACTACTTGGTCAAAGGACAAACTAGTGCATCAGAAAAATGTCACACATATACACACACACTATATACTATTCAGTTATTAAGATGAAAGTTTCCATGTGTGACAAAATGGATAGAACCAGAAAGGAAAATGCTAAGCAGAGTAAGTCAGGAAGAGAAAGACAAAGACAAGCACGTGGAGTATAGAGAAACAAAACAAAGGTCAGGCAGAACCAAAGCAATGACAAACTTTTAACATCTGATCATCAAACTATTGAAACCAATAGTAGAGAGTGGTGGGTTACTAGTGGTGGAAGGGGCCCAAGGAAACACCGCGAAGGTTATGGGAGAGCGGTGGATGCACCTGAGGAGGTGTGAGCCTATATCTCTGAATCTTATATAGCTGTATAAACCAGTGTTATTCAATAAAAACATTCTCCTTGGGAGGGTCAGGATTTGGACAGCTTTTCCAGAGCTATCTAGAGGTGTAGGGCAGCTAAATCCTCAGTGTTAGTAACTCACTGTCTTTCACTTAGCTCAGTTTATGTACAACAACACAACAGTATTCATTATGAATTCCTAAAATTTTACATTGCCAGCATCCTTTTCTCTCTGTCCTGTTGTCTTTCAAGACACTGCTTCCCTCTTCCCACAAGATGTCTTTATCTGCCATTAATTTGGCAGAAAAGCTTACAAAACCGCCTCAAGCAGTGCTTATAAAGCCTGTTCTCCACAGACCTTGGGGAGCCAAAACAATCTGCCAAGATTTGCATGTGTTTTCATAGATCTCCTTGAAGTGAAAACATTGTTGCTCTGCCATTTTCCTTCTACTCTTAACTTGGAACTCTTGGGGCCTGGAGAGTTGTAGGCGTGGCTGTTCTCTGTTGGGTGGCAGCCCCTGGAGGGGAAGGCTTGTCACAATATTAAAAGCACTTGACATTCACATCAAGTGCTGAGCAGAGCAGCTGCCTGGACTTTCATCAGGTTAGTACTGCCTTTACAGGTCTCTCTCTCTCTCTCTCTCTCTCTCTCTCTCTCTCTCTCTCTCTCTATATATATATATATATATATATATATATAAATATATATAAATTTTCTCATGTCTGCTTCACAAGGAAAATGTTTTAAAATATGATTTTAAAATTTTGTTATTTGTGGATACTATGTGTTTCTCTTATGTCTTCTGTTGCACTCCAAAGCTGAATCGTAGCATTGTGTGTTCATGCATCATGGACATGTCTTTAAGAATGCTAATTAAGAATTTGGATTATTTGAGAGCAGAGAATTTGATGATGGGGGAAAAGTGAAAGTGTTATCAACATGAGGGGAATGTGTAAGCATCCACTAAAGTGCTTTTCTTTTTTATAAATGATGTAATTCAAAGAGGAGTGAACACCAAGTTATTCTGAACTTAAATTTGTCAGGGTCCCCCACTTGGAGACCTCACTTGAATGATGCCACTAGAATGAGCATCTTCTCTTAGAAAACACAACATAATCCCTGTCATTGAGAATCTGAATTTATACCTCTGCTGTTGTTTTCCCAGGCATTAGTTTGTTGTTCTTATGAGTGCCAAGAAACATGTTTTCTGTCCTTGCCTTCCTCTTCTCCTGCTCCTCCTTCTCATCCATCAGCCCTGATCCTTCTTCCTTTTTTCTTGTTCTGTATTTATTTTTATTTAGAGATTTAAACTTACAAGTAACTAACGTAGTCTTTTAGAATAATATTAAAGTGTTTCTGGATTTACTTCTTGGGCAGACCTAAGAGCAATATGCCCTTCTCTTGAAATGCCATGTACTCAGTCCAAATAAATGCTTGCAAATTCTTTCTGCTTGCTCATTAAATATCCTCAGGGCTACCCTGCCAGAAAACCAAAATCTTTTCTACTTGATAACCAAGTTCTACTGCTTTGATAATCCTGTTGCAACAACACTAATAACTAGAGATTAATAATCAGATTTGCTTACTAAGGCTATTACCCCAATTCATTAATTTCCTCTTGCTGCTATATTGTAAATAGATAAGTCCTATAAGGAAATGGGTGTGGCTTTTGAGATACCTAATTTTAACATGTCTACTGGAGTATGGGCTGAACTTTGAGCTAGTGGTACGTGTGTGAACAAATTTTCTGCTTCTGGGAGCCCACAAATTAGGGGGGTTATGGAAACTGTGGATTCTGCTGGCTGTGAAGATTCAATAATAATGCAGATTAAGAAGAAAAAACTAGTCTGACTGCCAGGAAAACTAGGATCTAATAGATATTATTGATAAATACCCAGCACTGCAGATATTATTGATAACTACCTAGCGAGTAAATTCTTTCCTTTGCATTATAGCATATTTATTATGTACCTGAAATTCCTAAAAAGCTTTGCCAACTTCTCAAATGCTTTCTCCCTCTATAGCGTGGAAAGTCAGAAGAGACAGTAGGATAGACTGGTGGAGCATAGAATTAGTTTTTAGAAGGCACATGCATTCCCAAGAAGGATGCAACATAATATGAATCAGAAATGCCCTGGGATAGTGACCAACATAAAAAGAATAAAGGTCTTCTACAGAAAGTCTCCACATCTCAGTGAGACCATGTGAGAAATCAGTGTTGTGGGAGATTCCAGAGCAGAGTTCATGAGAAAAAATTTAAATTGGCCCATGGGAACAGAAGTTGAAATAGTATTGAAGTGTAAACATATCCTAAGAGGCTATTAACAGGTTTTTGGACAATCACAAAGAGCACCCTAATGTAGATGTGGATGGCTCACAACCTGGGTTGGGTGAAACACAGCCTGGACACTACTATTCTGTTGGCAGGAATTCACCTGGTAGAAGGAGGTGGCTGTCTCAGTTTCCCAGCCTGGCAGCCTTCCCATCTTGCTCACTCTTGGTTGTCTCAGAGGATCTTAGTGGTGGGATCAAAACCAACGAAAGGTTGTCAGTGCTGGGCCCTTGATGAGCTGTCAGTTGTCACAAGTCCTGCTTTTCCTGACTAGGTTTAATCCCACTTGAGGGCCTCTCTCTCCTTCCATCTGTGTGCTGAGGTCTCTAGCTGCTTGGAACAGAACAATGTACTTGACCAAGGGTGACTTTGTTCTTAGTATTTTGTTTGGTTGCTATGTTGAAGGGTGTGGGTGCTATAGTACTACTATGTAGTGAGTAGAAGCCAGGATTGCGACTAATAAATATGCTCTAGAGCCCAGTACTGTCTCCCACAGCAAAGATTTACCCAGCCTCAAGTGGCAGAACTATTGGGAAACCTTAGGACAGAGTAATAGCTTACAGATGTCTATGACTGTCCTAATCAAATGTATTTATGACATGTCATAACAACATGGGATATATAGTATCACATATGTATAGGCACATGCAACATAGATGCAACTGAAATTAAAGATTTATCAAAAATTATTTACCTTATTGCAGGTGATACACTCTGATGCTTGCCATTTTATTGCAACCAAATATGCTATTCAGAACCCATTGTGCTGATCTCACAGTCCACTGATGGGTCTCAACCCACAGTTTATGTAACACTGTAGGAAGAAGCTCCAAGCATTTGGTGTCAATTAACTGTATTTGAGTGTGAGAAGCTGCCAGCTAAAACCAGACAAAACTCATAACCGTAAAATGAAGAAAAATTCATTTTACTATCTTATCTGGCTTCAAAACACTAAAAACAAAACTAATGTAACAAATGTCCAAAAAGCAAAAAGTAGCTTCTCCATTCCCCCAATATTTATCTTAAAAAACATTCCTTAAAAGTTACCAACAATGTATAAGTAAACCCCCTGCCCACCATTATCTCACAAAAACTAGTGTTTTACCCAAATTTTATTACCTTAGCTATTAGTCTTCCCTAGTTAATTAGTCATAACACATTCTCTTAGCTACCTTTCCCCCCTTGCCTAGATCCTGTAAAAAGCCTAGTAATTTACCTTAAAATTGCTGCTAGCCATGCTTCTAATAGCCCACAGTCTTTAGCTGTGTCAATTTCTCTCACTCATCCTTTCTCACAAACCCACACCCAGCTCTTTACATTTGAGTTCTAGTTTCACCACTTCAGCTAAGTGATTAACTTCTATCTATACCAAAATTCCCAAGTATAAACATTGAAAAATACCAGCATCGACTTCAAGTGATCTTTACGGAAATGAAATGAGGATTAAAGTTAGGAGGATTATGGTAATGCGGTAGCCACTGAACATATGTTCCCTTCCATGTTCTGTGAAAGGAATACATAGATGCCCCATATTATAGATTGTAAAATAAAATTCCCCACTAGTGGAAAAATAGAGCATTCCAACAGAAAAAAAGGAATGAACACCTTCTTATGTGGAGATAATTTAGAAGGTTCTGGAAACAGGGCAAGACAGTCAACTCCAGGTGATGTTTTTGCATAGTGCAGCATGATGGCCAAATGGCACTAAAGACTGACTGCTTCCTCCTCCTCCATCAGTGAAATTCTCCACCTTCAAGGTCTTGCTTGGGCTCTCAGGTGCTTTACCTGTGTGGGACCTCTGATTCTCTGAGTGCACAGAGTGAGTAAGAATGCAGAGAGAGTGGTCTGGTGCAATTTTGTTTTGTTTTGTTTTTTGAGACTAGGTCTCGCTATTCTTGCCTGTGGAACCTCAGGCTCACATTGCCCAGGGTACCACAGAGTTGCTTCCCCAGCCTCAGCTTCCCAGGTAGCTGGGATTACAGGTGTGTACTACCATGCCCAGCTATTTTTTTTTGGAACTAGGTCTCGCTACATTGTCCCGAGCAGGACTTGAACCGTGATCCCTGGTCCCAGCTGCAGCTTCCTAGACTGCCGCTTACAGGCATGTGCTACCATGCCCGGCCTGGTTTTGTGCAATTTTGTTATGATGGTGATGGACAAGTGAGACTGAATCTCACAGGACCTTCTCGGGACTCTTTCTACTCTACCATCACTACGTAGGTACTACACTTGTGTGAATGTGCAGGATAAAGTAGTTTGGGTCTGTGATTGCATTCATTCAGGTTTAGAGAAACTGAGAGAGCTGTCATGGCAGGGAAGCCCAAGCTTCACTACTTCAACGGGCGAGGCAGAATGGAGAGCATCCGCTGGCTCCTGGCTACAGCCGGAGTGGAGGTAGGTTCTAAGTGATGTGACTTAGTTAGATGCTGTAAATGGTTTTGCCCTAAATAAAAATAACTATATGCAAATGAAGAAGTGGACTTTTATACCAAATGAAAATTTAAGAAATTTTGCCCATAGTTTAAGAACCATTGTATACCCCATGCTGGGGACATATACTCTCCTGTCCTGGAGGACAGACCTTCCTGAGATCTTAGAATTCCATAACTAGAAGAACTTCCCAATTCCCTCTTTTAATGATATTCCCTCTCATTCAAATCCCAACCAACAGCAGAGGCAGGAATGTTGTAGTGATGAATTGAACCTGCGAGAATGAGCAATCAGTTCTGCCGCCTCTGCTGTTTTCTTGATGGGTCTCATCTAAACATCCCAAATGCCGCAAAACAAGATGAATGGATGAAAACGATGTGGTATATATACACAATGGAATATTACTCATCAATTAAAAATGACAAATTCGATGATTTTATGGTAACATGGATGTACCTAGAAGAAATCGTATTAGCAGAAACAAGTCAGAAAGAAAAAAGCAAAAACCAAATGGTTTCACTAATATATGGAGAACTATAAGAAAATACACAATGGGCAGAGGGAACCAGCTGGAGAGTCAGGGAAGGGGCAGAGTTGAACCCCGGAGATTACAGTGATGTGAAAAAAATATATATATAAATTAATTAAAAGAAAATAAACATCTAAATAGCCATGTCATACTACCCCATGTGCCCTGCCAAACTCAGAAATCTTATCTTGGTATCAGGTAACGGACAAGGGCATCAAAGTTCAAAGTTCTATGGTGTTATGCAATGAAATAATATTTACTTGTTTGCTTTGCAGTTTGAAGAAGAATTTATACAATCTTCAGCAGACCTGGAAAATTTAAAAAGCAGTAAGAACAAGTACCTAAATTCCTCATATGAGAGTATCTAGTAGGAGTCATAAATTGTGGTTTAAACACTAGGCATTGTCATTATATTAATGTGGTGGTAATTGAGGGTGATTGACAGGAGAAAGGGACCGAATGATAAAAGGAAGTTTTTGGATCAAGCTCACTCAGAAGTGGAAAAATCTAGAACTTCTTGATTATTTGGTAAAGGACCTTTCCCAAAGTGCCAGGAAATAATGCCCTTTCTTTGCATTCTCCTGCTTTTCTGCACCACGAGTGAAGTATCTGATTTCAGGATCCCAGATATCCCTCCTACACAAATGCTGTGAACTAATGCACTAGAGTGAAAAGAGAGGGAAGGGACCCAGCATATACTTGAGCTCTTTTCTCCCTCAGGTTGTTAAAAGGTGATAATATCTTAGCAACACTGCAGACTTTGAAGAGTGGAGAGAGCTGTACTCTACACTGATTCTCTCAAAACCTGCCTCACCTGTGAGGATGTTCTGAGACATATTTGGGAACTGCTATTTGAAAGGACACCTCCTATTGCAGCCTCTAATTTCTAAAATATGCACGGATATAAATCACTACAAAATGACAATGGAACCAACCATGCATCTAGAAGAGGAATCAAAAGATAAAGAAATAATTGATTGAAATGTAAATGCTACATAATAAGAGAAAGAGTATAGAAAGTTAAAAACATGTGTACCAGATCAAAGCATTACCAGGCAATTTAGCTAATAATTTAATTTATAATTTCAATATAGCTTCATTATAACCATAATTTTCATTTAGCATAATGTGATCATTAACATTTTATTTCTTGCCTCTTTTCAAAAGATGGGAATTTGTTGTTCCAGCAAGTGCCCATGGTGGAAATTGATGGGATGAAGCTGGTCCAGACCAGAGCCATCCTCAACTACATTGCCAGCAAATACAACCTCTATGGGAAAGACCTCAAGGAGAGAGCCCTGTACGGTATTTTTTTTTTTTTTTTACTTCAGTGGTTAATAGGAAGAATTTAGGTCCTCCTCCAGTGAGCATATCCATGGTGATGGGATGATGACCACAGCATTATAGCACTGAGAGACACAGAATGAGGTCCAGTGAGTAGAGAACTATGGAGATGAGGGATTCCATATGTATGGAACCATGCAAGTGGGATGATGTAAGAGAATGCAGTCCACAGACAGAGCAGCCAAGTGACAGAGATTTCTAATGACTGATAAATCATGCAGCCACTAGGATGCATGATTCATACCTGAGATACTCAGGCCTTCAGAATCTGAATCTTTTTCAATAGATATAGACAAGGACAAAGACTGAGTGTCTACAAGATTGGAGGAAAAAGCTGAGTCAAATTCTAGTAATTGCAAGAATATTGAACAGACATTACTTCATAGCCAGAGCATATATGGCTACTTGAAAAGGCTTAGTAAATCAAGAGGCTTGGATTACATTGCACACTTTGATACAGGAGTGAAGATTTTCTCTATAAAACTCTATCTGGGGGTTTCCTCCTTATTCCAAAGAAACCACATGGTTGAATTTAATCAATTCAAGAATATTGGCAGTTACTCCAATATTGAGTATGACTCAATAGTCCACTACTAGATGAATACCCAAAAGATTAAAAACTGCATCCATGCTAAAACTTATATACTAATACCCATAACATCATTTCTCAAAATATTCAAGAAGATGAAAGAGATATTTCCTATGAATAATGAATGAATGAAGTCAGGATGTTATATTCATATAATGGAGCATTGTTTGCTTGAAATCGAATTGAAAAACGACAGAAGCCGCTAACTAGCAAGCCACAGGGGGAAAATTTTTAAAATGTGGTCTGCTGTCAGCTTTTTACCAGATCCAATCATCCACATGTAGCAGTTGACAGTCACAAAACAGTTTAAAAACTGGGTTTTATTAACAAGGAAAATTAACCAGAAAAATGAGAAGTCCTCACAGCCACAAGTGGCCAGTTATCTTACCCCAGTCACCATTTAGTCCAAAAGTTCCAAACACAGTCCAAGATGGTGCCCTTTGGCCCTCCAAACCCGAGGCAGGAACTGCAAACTTCCGTCTTTATCCGGAGTCTTCTCTTCGCTTCTTGTCTCGCCAGTGTTCCGCACTGCTCCACATCTCCAAGGTGCTTCAAACTTTCCCCACAATTGCTGATGCACAAATCAGCTTTCCAAATCCCTGGCCATCTCCACATACCAGCTTACTATACCGCCTTGCTGCAGTGCCATACTCTCCACACCCGGCACTCTTTTACCGGTCACATGGCTCTTTGCCATGTCCAGGGGGTTTCTCCTGGCCAGGCCACGTGGGCCTGTTCTCTCAGTATGCCATTCTTGTCTCCTCTCTTTCTTTTCCTTGCACCTTCCTTTTCTTTTCTTTCTTTTTTTTTTTCCTTTTGGTGCATCTGGTTTCTTCCTGCATGTCTTCTCTCAGACCCTACCCCCCAGGGTATTTTGGTACCAATAGAATTTTAACCTGTATCACTCAAAACCCTATATCATACTGATGAAGAGAAATAAAGAAATGATACATGATACCACATGGCTGAAAAGTTTGCTAAATAAGAGAAATTGGGCAGAAAGAACATGTATGATTCCAATTGAATGAATTCTCCAGATATTCATATCCACACATACAGAGAGTAGCTGTGTGGTTGCTTGGGTCTGTAGTGGGGGGCAAATATGGAATGATTTCAAGGGTACAGAATTTCTTTTGAAGATGATAAAGGGTTGTGGAACTGGAATGTGGTGGTGATTTCAGAATGCAATAAAAACGACTGAGTAGTACATTGAAAATGGTGAGAAGATATGTAAACAAACTTCAATAAAGCTTGAATTTGGGCCGGGCACGGTGGCTCGTGCCTGTAAGCTTCAGCCTATGAAACGGCCGGGGCTAGGAATCGTGGTTCGAGTCCTGCCTGGGGTCCGTAGCGAGACCTAGTTCCAAAAAAAATAGCTGGGAGTGGTGACGCGCGCCTGTAATCCCAGCTACCTGGGAAGCTGAGGCTGGGGATCGCTTGAGTCTGTGGTACCCCGGGCAACGAGAGCCTGTGGTTCCATGGGCAAAAATAACGAGACCTAGTCTCAAAAACCAAACAAACAAAACAAACAAACAAACAAAAAACTTCAATAAAGCTGGTGTTTCTACAATTGTGTAGAAAATCCACTTTGGAATAAAAAAAATGGTCTCCATAATATGTAGAAGTTACAAGTATATAGACAATTACTCCATTTCAGAGGGTATTTTAAGTGGACTAGAGAAATGCTAACTAAGTCAAAGTTAGGTAACAATAGGAGGAGTGGTGTCATATCCTGTGAAAATAATGTGAAGCACCAATCTGGGGCCTCTGAATGGACCTGATTAGTCTGACAGGATGAGAGAGGAGGGACATGACAGTGGCTGTGAAGGACCCCTCTGGAGGTCGTTTAGCAGCACATCTTCAGCCACAGGAGCCCCAACAGAATCAGCCATAGCAGAGAGAGGGCAACCTGAAGCACAGCATCAGCCATTTCACTCACGTCTGAGAGTCTGGACGGACACCCTTGTGCTGTCCTTATATAATTAGGGTGTGTAAATAGAACAATTTCTAGAATAATGTGTGCCTCACTAGTTTATTCTAGAATGGGAATGTTGAAATTAAGTAAATAACTGCAAGACTGCCATCCAGGAATGTGCTCAGTGTAAGTGATTACTTTGCCACCTCCTGATGTTTCATTTATTCACATTTTAAGACTATAAACTCTGAGTGAGCAGACATTGGGCAATTTTGTCTTTTTGTCCTCAGGATTGATATGTATGCAGAAGGTGTGGCTGATTTGGGTGAAATGCTCATGATGTTACCACTATGTCCACCGGACCAAAAAGATGCCAAGATCACCCTGATCAAAGAGAGAACAGTCAATCGCTACCTGCCTGCCTTTGAAAAGGTAAAGGGGTCTCCCATTACCCTATTACTACAGCACCTGAGTCTCAAGGCATTTTATGAAAACTGAGCATGAAGAGCTTTACCACTTTTTTTTTTTTTTTTTTTTTTTTTGAGACTAGGTCTCGCTATTTTTGCCACAGAGATTGGAGCAGATACTATAGGATGGTGTGCTGGGCTGTCTGGAAGAAGGGTGGTGGGACCTAAGTGTATCAGAAAACAATCTGGGGAAGTGGTCAGAGAGGGTGAAACCAGCTCCAATCAGGAGAATGTGACAACATTTGAGAGAGGGATGGTGTGTATCTAACAGAAATGGGTATGGCCAGATGCACAGAAAGAGAATGAAAAAGATGTTAAGGAAAGATAAAATCTATAGGTTTGGGAATGTCTTTTTTGGAAAGCATCTAAAATAAGGCAGGAAAGTATGATCTTTATGTATATAGAATACATTTGTTTTTCTATGAAGTTAATAGAACTTTCCAAGACCAAATCTACCTGAAGTTAATATGTTAATGAAAATTATAAATTAATAACTTTTAGGAATCTTATCTATAAATGAAGACAGTAGTCCTGATGTCCTTTTTAAAAAAATCAACCTTAAGATCAAGCATTCACTCATGCAACAAATTCATATTTGTGGTACTACAGGGGTAAGGGACTACCCCCTTTTTGTCACTGAGGTTCTCCACTTGTGTGTAAGAAGCTGCCTGGAGATCAAACATAAGCAATAGGAATAAATTTAGATGTTTATTTACAGATATGAAAAAACAAATTAAAAGGATCTAATAGTCCATACCCTCACAAGTATCGGAAACAAAAGAGAATCCCATTCTGCTCCTTGGGGAGCTGTGTGGAGTTTACCTCAGACTTAGTGTACCTCAGTCCGCAATTGCCAATTACAGTCTTGTCTTTTGGTCATCTGTCAATCCAATCAGCATCAGGTGGATTCCCCCAACAGGAATTCAGCTTGGGTCTATCCTGTTGCACAGTGACTCAGCATGACATCAGGGACGCCTTCCCTCCACCTTCACACAGCTCCCAACCATTATAGGTTTGAAGGCTGAGAGAACCCTGGAAGGCTTAGCTATTGGGTTCTTTTTCTTTGGGAGCCACACCTCCAAGATCTCTGAACCTGCCTCTTCTCTCCTTCCGGAAAGTCTGTGTGTTTCCCAATGTCTGTTCCCTTCTTTTTATCTTCTCTCTCTCCTCTTGAAAACTAGAGGCTCCAATTTCCCCTCAAACATCCTCCTGGTCATGCATTTTCTCTCCCCCTAACATACCCCCACACATGCCAACCCTCCAAGTCCCCCACCCCTCACACCTCTCCCACCCCTAGCCTTGAAGCAATGGGTGTGTGTGTGTGTGTGTACTAGTTTTGCATATTCACCAGGGCTGTTTAACATTTGTAACAAAGTAAAAGAAGGGATTACCCTTTGCCTGAATTTTATGAACAAATAACACTGCCCATTTTGGGGCAGGACTTTACTGGCATGGTGTCCAGTTCCAACTGGAGGAGGGAAGAATTGAATCGTAATAAAAAAATACAACTTCTTGGTCCTGTGGATTGAGAGTTTAGGCACATTCACGTGACAAGCTTGTCACATGGCAAGTCACTGCATCTAGTCTTACTCTGTATTTAGAATTCAGAGACCAACAATAATATAAATGAAAAATATATTCTAATCTCAGCTTTGATGTTAATGTCTTTACCAACAGTTACTCATATGACTACATAATTGCAAAGGAATTTACCAAAATTTTATTGTTGGTGCTGTGAGTGAATTTTCTTTCAATAATTTATGACTCCGATATTGCTGGAATATTTTAATGCCACATATTTTCTCAGTATTTTGTGAAGAAAAACATTCATAAACAAAAGTTGAAAGAAATATATAGTGAACATAGATCCATCTGCCCTGTGAATACCAAAATCAACCTTTTATTTTATTTAACCTGTCTCATTGCTCAAACCCTCTATCCTTCAAACTTTTGAAAAATGGAGAACAGAAGAAAAGGCAGACAGCAGTTACAAGTCACCACTTATCTTCATCTTGCACTGCCTAAGGTAGCTGAGGGAAAAGGTGAGATGAGTTCTCGCGCATGTATTTCAGGTCTCAGAATAATAAATCAGGAAAAGAGGGAAGCAGGGCACAGGACAAGAGTCCACTTGAAAACAGAGCAACTGCTTTTGCAGGAATGAAGAGAGCTGTGTGAAGAGCAGTCACAGCCCAGGAGAGAGAGGAGGGACAGCAGAGAGGAGAGTGCAGTGTGAATCCCAGGGCTGTGGAGACTCAGGGGTGTGTGGCTTGCAGACTCCTGAAGGATAGGTGCTCACCAAGCTTGATCCCAGTGCAAGCTGCAAGTGAGGCAGAGTTGATGAAAATAAATTGAGACCAGCAAATTAAATGACTTAGTTAAGGATCCATGGGGTGGAGGGAAAATAGAAAGAATCCAGTGACAGGCCAGGAAGTGCCCCCAGGGAACTCTGAGAAAGTGCCTGAATTCTGAGCTTCTCAGGGAGATTAAGTTGTGTCATCACAAGAAGTCCATTGAAACATCTCAAGGATTCCTAGAGAAAAAAGAAGAACCAAGTCGGGGTTCATTTATTTGTCTGCTGTTTTTTATGCACTGAGGACAATGAGGTTTGTTAACATTGACCCTGCTTATCTTATCACTGGGAACTGAGAGTTTTAGCAAAGTCACAATGTCCAAGTTCACATTTTTAAAGTTACAGTTACATGTTTGTGTGGAGGCGGCAGCTTCCAAATGCTGATTTTCCACAATTGCTGCATGTTCCCTGGGAATAACCTCTTCAGAAAAACAGACCACGTGTATTTTTACTGTTGGCTTGGATACTTAGTGGAACTTAGTGGTACCCATGTAATTGTTGGTTTTGGTTAAGAGGCTCCTCAGTGTTGTGGGATAGAAAAGGAAATGGAAGTTTAGGCTACAGTTGAGGACAAAAACCAGTAGGGACTCACTCCTTTCTGTGTCTCATTGATCAAGTGGTGCGACCTATCAAGCTCACTTCCAGCTTCTGAGGCAGGTTTTGGAAATGTAGGGATGGAGACACCCGGGAAGGAGCAGGGACACTTTCCTGAGTTCATGACTGATTCCTCAAATTCCCCAGGTGTTGAAGAGCCACGGACAGGACTACATGGTTGGCAATGCACTCACCAGGGTTGACATTCACCTGGTTGAACTTCTCTACTACATCGAAGAGTTTGACTCCAGCCTTCTGGCCAACTTCCCACTGCTGAAGGTGATGTCCCCCACTGTCCTCACAGGGGAAGATCGATGTGAAAATCGATCTTGGAATATAAGATCTGGGTTTTAGACTTGGTGATCAAAGCTCCCATTATTGTCCTGGCCTTCACTCTGGCCCAATTTCAAAAACTGCTTTAGTCCCTGATCTGAAGCATGAAAATATTTTATATTTTGCTGAGAAAATTTAAGATAGATACTCCCCCCAGATGAATGGTCTGGGTTTAACAAGAAGGGCCCAGGATCAGCGTCTCTCCCCCTAGTCCCTCTTTTAGGAGGATTTCTGTCCTGAATTTCCTGTGGCCCTTTTTCTCCCAAGGGTGTGCTTATGTTTCCTCCTCAGTCTGTGTGTGCCAGACTCCTGCTAGCTCCTGCTCCCCCTTCAGATGCTGTGGTCTCTCACAGTCTCCCTCTCCACTCTCTCTCTCCTAGGAGGCACATAGATCTCAGTGTCCCCTTTTCCATTTCCTGTGTGTGGTTCCTGCCCAGCTTTATTCTAGTTTCATTATTCCTGAGGACACTTTATCTGTGTGGATTCTGGCAGACACATCACTCTTTAAACAGAAGAGGAAGTGTCCACAGGGTTTCTGTGCATGGAAGGGAAGAGGAAGGCGAAGACATGATCTGAGTATTCTGAAGCCGAGCCATCTTCAGATAACATGGCTCTGATCTGTGATTTTCCTCACATCTTCTTTCTTCACTGGAGTCTTCTCTCCAGCCTCCTGGTGGTGCTGATGGAGGATGCTCAGTTGGTTAGATGCTGTAGGAGACTTAATGTTCCTGGGCTGTGCTCTTGATAGCAGCGAGTGGCTCCACCCTGAGGCTGTGTTCTTGTGCATTGCAGGCCCTGAAAGCCAGAATCAGCAGCCTCCCGAATGTGAAGAAGTTTCTGCAGCCTGGGAGTCAGAGGAAGCCTCCCATAGATGAGAAAGCTTTAGAAGAAGCAAAGAGGATTTTCAATATCAAATAAAGATGGCATTGGGTACACTGAAGACCAATATTCTGGAGATTTGCAATAATGGAATGCTTTGTCTACTGTAGATTCTGGCGACTGTGAGACTGATAAAACTTTCTACTGTTTCAGTGACAAATAATAGACTTACAATGAACATAGATGCAATTCATTCTTTTTCAGAGGACCAACTATTAAATCACATTTTCAATCATTTTCTATCTTGTCTTTCTTGAAATTCTTTCCTGACTTTCTAAAGGGATCATCATACGATATAATTTTTTTTGAGAGAGAGAGAGAGAGGAGAGACACAACGGTGGCAGCTTCCCTGGCTTCTTTGCCAGGAACCAGTAAGGCAGGGCCAACACCATGTGGGAGAGAGAAGGCAGGGCCCCTCAAAGATGCAGACTACCTCTACTGCAAGCAGTAGAATACCCAACACTGCACCCCTGGCTTACGAATTGTGTGAACCAACCCCCTCACCTTCAAAATTAGGGTCTGCTTCCCTCAAACACTAGAGACATTAAGGTTTCCTGGCAGGAATCCTCCATGGGGAAATGACCCACTGTCTATCCCCCTCCTTGTCAGGGAAGGGTAGGGGACCCCATCTGAGCAGAAGGCCAAGGATGACCACCACGGGCAGATGAAGGGGCCCTGATCTCACCTTCATCCCCACTAAAGGGGTACACATGCCCAAAATCAACATACTAAATTTTTCATATGTAATATACATTCTAGAATTTGCTTAAAAAGAGTTCCGTGTTAGTGGGTACATACATTTTCTTCTGGTTGCTCTATTTAATTGCTGCAGCAGAGTTCACTGTTTTAGCAACAAATGTATCTCTATATGTTTGGGGACCACAAGTAGAATCAAAATGTTCCCTTGCCTACTCTACCTTGGGGAGTAAGAGCCTATCCTTGCTGCTTCCAGTTTGCGATGACTTTTGTCATTGTTTCCTTTCCTCAAGATTTCATCATTCAGTTTCTGTTTCCATCTTCATGCCACTCTTCGGCTTTCTCCTGTTTTGTGTTGATGATGGTCACTGATTTTGAAATCTACCTAGATAATCTGGGACCATCTCAAGCCTGCAACTGAATTGCATTAGCCAAGATCTTTTTACCCAATAAGGTCCCATTCACAGGCTGCAGGCATTTGGACATAGTTTTGTCTCTTTAGGAGGCCACCATGCCACCCACCAAAAGGTAGAGGTGAAAAAAGAGAGTTAGTCGTTGCTGAGGGAGATGGGTACACTGGGATTTGTGAAACTATTCTCTCTGCTTTTAGATTGAGATTTTTCATTTAATAATTTTTAGAAGCTATGTAATTTCTTGAATTCTACTATGTGCCAAGACCTGTGCCCAACTCTGAGAACTTGAATAAACAGAAGATGAAGATCTGATTCTCAGGACACCATGTTGAGGAAGAAATTGATATTAAAAAAACATAATGGCATGGGCACAGTTCAAAAAGGAATGCCCCACAAGTGTTACCATGGCAAAACTGGAAGAGTCTATAATGTTACCCAGCATGCAGTTGGCATTGTTGTAAACAAACAAGTAAAGGGCAAGATTCTTGCAAAGAGAATTAATGTTTGTATTGAACACATTAAGCACTCTAAGAGCTGAGGTAGCTTCCTGAAACGTGTGAAAGAAAATGATCAGAAAAAAAAGGAAGCCAAAGAGAAAGGTACTTGGGTTCAGCTGAAGCGCCAGCCTGCTCCACCTAGAGAAGCACACTTTGTGAGAACCAATGGAAAGGAGCCTGAGCAGCTGGAACCCATTCCCTATGAATTCATGGCATGATAGGTGTGGGAAAGAAATAAAGAACTTAACTTGGACTATAAAAAAAAAGACATAATGTCAAAATAATGTAAGAAGACACTGGTGGGAAATACATTATAGCATGAGGTCTGATTGCATGTGCAAAGTCCCAGAGCCTCACAAGGCTGAATTGAGTATGGAGGAGAGAAAAATTATACAAATTGCATTGCCAGAAGACAGAGAAAATACAGGACACCTGCTTACATGTAGATTTCAAATAAAGGGATTATCATATAGTGTGTTCCCCACACTGTTTAGGACATACCTGTGTTAAACATCATTTCCTATGTGACTGAAAACCACAGTGACCTGGTATCTGGCATTTGCTCTGCAGTCCATTGTGAAAGTTCCCAGAGATCACTTACCCTTTACTGACATCGTTTCTGCTTAGTTCATAGTACAGGTTTTGAAAAGCCTTAGTCATTACATTCAGTGTATGAAAACCTACAGACAGTTTCTTCAAATATGCCTTACCACGATGACTGGCAGAGAGCACCTGATCAATCAAAAAAAAGTTTTTTAATCTTTTATTAATCATGAAAAGGAACATGTGTCCTCCAATAGCTCAGTGATAAGAGGATGATGTGGCATTTTTCCCTGTGGTCCATGAACACTGTGGGAGTGACATTTCTCTGATGGACTCTACCCCTTTCAGAAGGATGGTTTACTCTATTACAAAAACAATCAAACTCTAGAGCAATAGGAATTGAGCAGCTGAGCCAGTGGGAGTCAGACTTTAATCAGGAAGTACTGATTTTCTAAATTTTCATCCCTTTCCTCAGCTGTCAGTCATTAGACAAACAGTTTAAACCATTGCTCTAGTAGAAGGAAAGTTGGTTGGCACCATGTAGTGCCTTCTCATTGGATTTAGGTGACAGTTCAGGAATTTTTGTAGTTGCAGATGGAACTAATTTTACTGAAATGTGGAAATGAAGACTTTAGAAAGTCAATATATGAGAATTTAGATATAGGAATAATTAACATTACAAGGTGCAAAAGAAATGAAACTACTTTTGACAATCTGAGAACATGATAGCACAAGCAGTAGGGTAGTTATGGTCAACTGAACATATGCATACTGAACACATGACAGGTGAGGATTGTGATACTGTCATAGTGTGTCACGTCAACATTTAAATTAAGAGTTATCATATTAGGAATAAATCCATCCGTATGTCAGTAGAGATAAAGTTTAATGCAGTCTTGACCTGATTAGTTAACTGAAAAGTTCAATTCTTTCTGAGGTTCAAACAATTCATGGCAAGCCTGGAGACTTACTGGAGTGGGGTTCCTCAGCTGTGACCTTACTGACTTTGGATCTGGGTAATACTCTGTAGTGGGGAACTGTCTACTCTTCTCCTTGGATTTAAATTGTTTATATATAAACACCATTTAATTTGTATTAAGGAATGCATCTGATAATAGCATTAGTCTAATAACTGTTTAACTATCTCTCTGTATATGTATATATATCCTGAAATTTGCAACCCCAACCTCTTTATAATGACTACAACAATATTTTATTTCCAGTTTTCACAATTTTGTCACTTATTGAGTGCTGTTGGAAAATTTGAGATTAATACTTATTTATTCATTTCACTCTGTGCTTATAGAAGAAGAAGTGTGTGGGTAAAGTTCCATCCATGCTACTGAATGTTCCTAAAGTAGAATGGGATGTGCAAATGGATCAGAGCATTACTGTATTTTTCAAAAATTACATTGCTCTTTATCCTGGAAGATTTCATAGATGTGCTAAGTAACCATAACTAACCAGGAGCTATTTACAACTATATATAAAAAAAATCTGTTAAGATATTGTGATTGATTAAGAAAGAAAAAACGATCCAGTGCAGCATGAACAGGGGCTAAAAAACATTTGAATGCACAAGAAAAACAAACCTCCTACCTCATCTCCTGGGGGTACCTTATCTGGTTTGACAACAAAAAATGTCTCCAGGCACTTCAAATATCTTCTGGGAGAGGCAGAACAAAATACCCTAAGTTAGAAATAATGAATTATGTGACTCCTCAATATCCCAAACTGGAATGACTTGATGAAAAATTCATCATGGTGAGAGCATGAAGGAAGTTATAAAGACAAGAGATTCACCTGCCTTTGAAGAGATTCTCCTACTATGAAGTAGCTGTTCTATCAAATGTGGGAGCAGACAATGTATTCTTGGGATGTTGATTGAAAGTCTTCTAGAGTAGAGTCTAAGATTTCAGGGAAAGCATATGAAAATGAAGAGTCCTCCAGTGCAGAGCAGAATCTCTGGGCAGAGAAACATGGTACCCATGGGCAAACATAGTGAAGTGCCAGTGAGGAAAAGCGTTTTCAAGTTTCAGTGGAGAGAGAGCAACTTTTGGCAAGGATCATGTTTGGTTCTAACATGAAGGGTGGCAGGGCAGATAGGTGGGGTAGTTTAGTCACTGAAATGGTAGGCTGAGGAGCTTCCCTGGAGGCCAATAGGAGGGCTGCTCCCTCAGTTTCTCATTCTGGCAGCCTCCCCACCTTGCTTTGCCTGGCTTGGCTAAGAAGGTGGTATTGGTAGAGTCAGAGGCAAAGAAATGAAGTCACTGCTGAGCTCTTTTGAATTGTTAGTCATTCCCAAACCCACTTTTCCAACTTGGCATAAAGCCTGTTAGGGGGCAATTGTCACTCTTGGCACACACAGTTGCTCACTGAGTGATAATTAAGGAAGGCTGGAAGGAACATTTTAAGTGAAGGAAATACATGTATTTGTAAATTACACAAGGAGTGTGGAAGAAGGACCAGTGAAATTTATGATCTGCAGTCAGCAAGGGGCTGCTGGAGAGATGAAGTTTTCATCAGGGGTTGACTGAGACTGTGGACTGTGCCATGAACAGGCAAGGGAGGAGCAGTGCATGTTCCACTGGCAGCCTGAACCCCAAACATAGGGGGGGGTGGACTTTGGGGAGATTCTATAGAGGGTCTTTGGATTTGGCCTGGGGTGGAAGGCGGGCAGGGTTCTGGCCACAGGCCGCAGAACTGGGTACCTCTGGGCTCTAGGGGCCCTGAAAGATTGTGTTAATAGTGTGCCAGAATTTCCTAACTCTTCCCTGCAATTGTGCAGCTTGCAAGTTAATTAAACAACGAATGCCACTCATCTCTCTGAACAAACTAAATAAAACAAGCATAAGTCAAAACAATGTCTAACTTTGATGCACAATAGAATGGATATGCACATTTATGCTCCACCTCAATGTGTCAAGATACAGCAAGATAGTGGAACAGAGAGATAGACGGATGGACAGAAAGATAAAGAGACAAAGAAAACATGTGACAGATTTGGTGTGACTCATCAAAAATGAGGATTTGATCTCTACTATGATTTTTATAGACCTCTTATTTAACTTTCTCACTAGTTATCAAATATAGCTAGACTACATCAACTCAGGTGGGAAAAATAGAGGTGCAGAGATAAAACAACTGAGTTTATTTCATAAGGAGGGTTTGAGATTTGCCTCCAAATCTCACCTCATTGTTAAGAAACACTGGTGAGGACATAGCCGGTCTTAACTTCTTTAATTTATTACCAATATTAGCATAGGATAGATGCCTTGCAGGAACATTTCCTTATTAGATAAACTGTACTAGCCCTACCTTACAATTATCTTGGGATGCTAAACTAAAGTAAGCGGTATCTCTATCAAAGTTTCTTCTTATCAAGTCTCTATAGATGGGCAGACAGAAAGGAAATCAGGATTTCATGTTTCTCTCTCTCTCTCTTCCCTTCAACCCTTAGCACTAGGAATTTGAAAGCAAATGAATAAATAAACATGGGTCTTTAAGAGAATCATAGAGTGTGTCTAAGTGTTACCTGCAGAATGATAAAAAAAATCCTGGACTGAAAATCAGAAGGGGAACCTAAACTAACCACACAGACTAAAACCTGTGAACATTGGAATGTCGTTTTGCCTCTGAATCTGTCTCCTCATCTTTAATATATGATCTTAGAAATCATTTTCTGATGTTGTGGTAGAGCGTATACACACTCACTAGATACTGGGTGTGAAGCAGAAACACACTGTATGTAGCCCATGGTGAGTTAGTTGCCCAGTTGCTCTACTGCCCAAGTGATTGGCGGGTCTTTGGAAACTTCCCATTTGGAAGCTGAAGAAAGCTGCTTATAAGGAAGTGCGCTGTAATAAAGTATTGCACAAGGTACTAACTTGATCCTGAGTCTGTGAAAGGGAACATAACGTGAAGGTTCGAATTACTCAACTCTTTGAACTCTAGTCCATAACCATACTCTTCACAAGTTAGTGTGAACTTTCTTCTATTGCTCTGGAGGAACTGACACTCAATATCAATGTGAAAGCACAAATACAATTACCAGAGAGCAGGGAAAGATTCATCCAAGAAATGGGGCAGGCATTTTTGGGCCGGTCTGGAGCATGGCAAGTGAAGCAGATGCATGTATGGCAGAGTAAGCATGTAGTAACCCCAGCATTACACATGCAAATGACTGAGAAATTGCTAATAAAATCCTGGGGACAGATTTTTAAAAATGAACACACACACACACACACGAAGAGAAGACAGGATTGCAAGTATAAGGCAGATGAACTGCGTAAGATTTTTTTCAAGGGTTTTAGATTCTAACGGAAGTTTGAGTTTCACATTAAAAACACAGATATTAAAAACACTTTGATATCTAAAAGTTGAGTAATTGTTCATAGATAGATTCACTGGGATCAAGCACTGGCCCAGTCTCATGAAGAAGTTTTCAATGTATGTTAATTTCAATCCTTCCCTCCTTGCTAATACCAGGCAAGTTATTCTTATCACAGACTCCACCAATTAGCAGAGTAAGGCAATTAGATTTTTCTCAATGGAGACCTGAGAATGGTTGGCTGCTGATGGGACTATCTACTTTCTTCTTAAATGAGCCAGGAACTCCTTCAGCATTGTCAATGCTCAGCCAGACATCGTGTATTACACTTTTACTCCTGTGGATTCATTTCTTTCTTTCTTTAGATTTAGAGAACCCAGGAAGCTCCATCATTTCGGGAAAGCCCACTCTTCACTATTTCAATGGCTGAGGCAGAATGGAGCCCATCTGCTGGCTCTTGGCTGCAGCGGGAGTGGAGGTAGGTTCTGAGTGAGATCAGTGAAGACTGTATCTAAAATTCACTGTATTTAAGTACTTTTCTCACACGGGCTAGGAGGCCTTTGTCTCCTAAATGAGTTCTGAAGATTTTCGGTTTTACAAAGTTGTCAGTTATTAAGTAATGGAAGATTTGACCTAAGAACTGTTAAATTTCTTCTTTTCAACAGAAACAATAGAAAATAAATTTAGGAAGCAATATGTGAGCCTCACTTTTATTTGGATTTGAAAAAACTAAAGTTTCAGTTTTTACCTTTATAAAACAATTGGAAATATGAACATTAATTGCATAGTGCATGGAGTTAAGTGATGATTATTTGTGATTATTTGAAAAATTGTTCTCATGCTTTAAAGATATATTTTAAATTATTTATAATAAAATATATGACCTAGGTATTTTCAAAAACTATGATGGGTAGTGTGGAAGAACATTGGCCTGAAAGATGATTAATTTGAATTGACTGTTATTGAAGCTGAATGATGTGTGCAAGAAGGATCATTCAACTTTTTGTTTTTTTTTTAAACGCATGCTAGATATTTTCATAATATAAAGGAAAAGCAGTAATATTCTAAATGACATGCTAAGCAAAATAAGTTAGAAAGAAAGATAACTAGATGAAATAACGCAAATAATAAAAAGTAAAACATTATTGGGAATATGCGAGAGGGGAACAGAGTGTACCAAACTGCACATTATAACACATATACTCTGCTACACTTTCCCTGCGTAAGACTGAATCCTGTGGGACTTTGTTGAGTTCTGCCCTCCATAGGTGCCACTGAAAGAACACTCCTGAATCTAGCCAAGATCCCACCACCTCTTGGGGGCTTTCCTTGTAAAAAAATCATGGACAAATTCATGGAAGTTTGTCCCTCAAGTGTGAACAGTAAAGGAAGTTTTTAGGTGAGGTGGTATCCTGTGAGGAGACCTCTAGCATGCTTCCTTCAGATTCATAACCCATGTTCACTCTATCCTTGGTATTCCACTTTCCCAAATACTTCATGAGGACTGGGACTCTAGTTTGGCCCTTTTTCAAATGCATGAAGAAAAAAGAAAACCAAGAATCCGAATAGTAAATTTCCTAATTGTTTTCTATTAACCAACATCTTTATTCAGCTATGATTGACTGCAGGCTAAAGGGTTCAGGGACTCCTGGGATGTATGAGTATGACATAGTAGAGTCGTTGGGGTGACACTGAGAACATCTGGGCTCACCTTCTCCACTGAAGCTAGATGGAAAATGGTGGTGGTGCAAAGGTTTACAGAGGCCCTTGGCAAGAATCTCTGAGGTCTCTGTGCTCAAAGGCTGATTTCCTGCATGTTCTCCCTCTCCATTAGGCTCAGAAGCAACATCACACAAACCGCCCATATGACCTCAGTCATTCTGCCACCATAACCACTCATCTCCCTGGTGCTTCTCTTGAACTGGGCACTTAGAGGTTGCTGCACACATCTCACTGTCTCACCCTGTGGGGTCACTTTCCACAATAGCTGTTCCACTGACCAAGTTAGAAACTCCCATTTCACAAGTATTTATCAATCAAAAACTACTTTAATCTATAATGAGCAATGCAAACATTACCTCAGTTAGTTATTTGGTTTGTGAGCTAGGTCTGTCATATTTTTAAAAACACTCTAATGCTCTATTTAAGAAGATGTGTTACCTCAACTTTGTAGATGAGTAAGCTAAGTCTTGGAGATAGTAAATCATTAAATCCAGATATCATAGATATTATGATGCAGAGTCTAGCTCTCAAGCAAATCATACCACCAAAATCCATTATCTTTATTACCCGCAGGTGAAAAGGTATATCTAAAAGTTTTTCATTTTTTGAAAAAAAAACACCAAAAACCAAAATCTCCTCCCCTCAACCTCCCCCTCAAACCTACAAGAATGAACCAGCAAGAATGAAGAGTTACCACTGCAACCTGTCCTCTTTACCTATTGAGTCTAATTTAAAAACCTGAATGACCATTGTCACACCTCTATGTGGTCCTGCTAAATTGAAAAATTTTACCTCCTCTGCATCAGACATCAGACATTCAAGGCTTAAGTTTTTGAAATACTGTATGAAATAATAAAAATAATATAACATGAGCGCATGGACTCTTTCTACTTTGCAGTTTGACGAGAAATTTATTGAAACTCCAGAATACTTGCAAAAGATACAGACCGGCAAGATCAATTTCCTCAGAGCCCTCTGAAGAGAGAATCTATTAAAAGTCATAATTTGAAGTTTTAGCATCAGGCAATGCTTTGTGTGTGTGTGTGTGTGTGTGTGTGTGTGTGTGTGTGTGTGTGTGTGGTGATAGCTGAGGATGGAGGAAAGGGGAAAAGTGGTTCAAAGGTAAGGAATGAGGCTTCTTGAGTGGGCCTGCAGGCAACTCAGAGCTGTGAAGATTAGAACTCTTAGAGTATTTGCTAATAAACCATCCTTGGAGCACTGAGAATATCTTCTCTTTGCTGTCTCCTGTTTTTCTGTACTGCAATCTATCTGTTGAGGATCTCAAAAAAGGCTCCCAATGCAGGATATCAAAACAGTGAAAAGACTAACATAGATCCAATATTTCCCATAGTTCCTTTCTCTTGTATTCTTGACAAGCTAATAATATCCTAGCAATAATAGAAACACAGATAACAAGAATGTGTTGAGTGAATTGGAAGGTCAGGTTAGAACATAAGGATGTAGCTACAGAAGCAGGTCCAGAAACAACAGATTCAGTACCCAGGGCCTGACCTGCACATACTATCCAATTGTAGACTTGAAAAGCACACCAAAATCCTTTTAAGGAAGCTTTGTTAGGACTGCCTCGTTGCCATGTCTGATAGAATCTTACTTTGGAAACGTTCCCTGACCGGAAGCATCTTAACTTGGTCCTGTTGTAGCTTCCTTCCACAACTTTCTAAAATATCTATGAGGATAAATCTAATGCAAAAAAACAGAGACCTACTATGTATCTGAATAGAAACTAACAAGATCAATGAAGTAACAGGGTAAAAAGAAAAAGAAAGACTGATTAAAAAAAAAAGGAAATGTTAAAAACAAATGCCATGTTTACTCAATGTTTGCCGATGATTTTAAAATACTTTCCAGAATTTCAATTACTCCAACACATTTTATTTTCTAAAAGAGTATGATTCATGAAATATTTCACTCTACTTCCTCTTTTCTTTTTTTAAAAGATGGGCGTTTGTTGTTCCAGCAAGTGCCCATGGTGGAAATTGATGGGATGAAGATGGCTCAGACCAGAGCCATCCTTAACTACATTGCCAACAAATACAACCTTTACAGAAAAGACTTCAAGGAGAAAGCCCTGTATGGTATTTTTGCTTGTTTGTTCTTTCACTATCAATTAATAGTTTAAAGTTTAGGTTATGATTGCACAGATTTATGGCAGGGGTATCATAGTACCAACATACAGGTCTATGGTGTAAAGATAAGCCCCTTAGCAGAGACCATCAAGGAGAAGGGGTTTCTGTAGGTGTGGGAACAAGTAAGAGGGATGACACTAGAGGATGTAATGCATACTCACAGCAAATGACATATTTCCAGGTACTGACACATCCTGCACCCAGGAAGGTGATGGAATAATGAGTCCAGCTGCTCAGACATTAGAAACTGGACAACAGCCAACAAGCAGAGACCTGTGACACAGTACTGTCTCTCTGACTGATGAGGCTGGGGAAGAATGGGTTTGAGGAGTTGATTCTCAGGTTCTGGTCTTAGAAGAATGATGGGTAGGACCTGAATTTATTTGTCATTTTAAAGAACTGGGCACTTGACAAGCATTACCAAAGACTGGTGCCCAAGGTTAATGCTGATAGAGAACTAAGGCATCCAGGTCTATTGGCTACAAGAGGGGGGATCCTGCATGTTTTGATGGGATCACATATGATGATTGAAATCAAAATCATGTTCAGTATTGCTGACAATTACACATGTGTAAAATATAGTATTATCATATAAATCAGTTTCCATTGCAAAGGGTATACTCAAGTATATTTAAAATATAACTATATTATAATTTCTAACAAAAGTTCATAGCAACATTATTAATGATGTCAAGAAATTTCAATGGAAATATCAACCAACTGGTAAATAAGGTTGTGTCCATACACTGGAATATATTTTACCATTAAAATTGAAGGATTGATGCACACTTGTGGGAAAACTTCTAAAACACTGCATTACACAAAAGGCATGTTATTTGGTTGTTTCCAAACAATGGATTATTATTTACCACTTCAACTGAAGTATTAGTGCACACTATTTGGGAAAACCTCTATAATAATACATTACACAAAAGCATGTATTTTATGATTTTACTTTTCTAAACATTCATATCTGTATATAAAGACAAAGAAAAGTCTCATTTTACAAATGACTAAAAGAAAGACTATGGAATGGCATCTAAAGCATTCTGAAATCTTTTGAGAGTGCTGAGAAAATCTGGCAGTCTAGAGTGGTGAAGGTACAAAATTCTGGGACTTTACCAAAAATCACAGATTTGCAAACTTCAGCGTCCCCTGACATAATCTCACAGAACTATATGTACATAAAGCCATCATGTAATAAATTGTTACAAAGAGTTCATTAAACTCTTACAAAGAGGCCCGGCTTAGAACAACAGCAATACGCTCTTAGAATATCAGCTTGTAATTTTAATAAAAAGTACTAAATTCAGAGCATACTTTAAATGGAAAGTTGAAATGTAAACAGTCTCAGAGTGTATAGAGTATGTGGAGGCCATGTTCTATGGGAGGAACTCCCACTCTGGGGCATCTGAATGTATCTAGCTGGTGTGACATGATGAAAGAGGGAAAGACGTGACCATGACTTTTCAGGATCCCCTCTGAGATAGCTCAGCAGCAAGTCTTCAGTCACAGTAACCCCGATAAGCATGTGCCCTGCACCATCTGAGCAGAGAGGGCAACCTGAGCATAGTATCAGTGGTGACTTGCAGGACCCCAACCATTTCTCAAACGTCTGTGATAGGTCACCCATGCCCTCTGTCCCTATAATCTGGGTTGTGTATGCATATTTCAATTTAATTTATTGATTTTTATTGTTTACACACATATATACACACATATATACATTTGTGTGTCTACATATATATATTTATTTATTTATTGTATTCCCTGGGGTCTCCCAGAACAATAGCGCTGTGAACCATTCTCTTGATCTATAGTGCTCTGCCTTTCCTTGATTTCACTCTCCCTACTCCTCTATTGCTGTATGTCTTAGTTCTGTTGCCAAATTATTAGTTTTGACTTTTTCTTTAACTTTTGTTTGTTTTCCCTATACCCCTCCTATAAGTGAGACAATTTGGTTTTTATTTCTTTCTGGTTTCTTTTCGCTAGCATGATTCCTTGTAGTTGTATCCATGTTACCAAATATACATGAAATTTGTTCTTTTTGATTGCTGAAAAATATTCCACTGTGTGCACATAATACCACTTTCCGATCCATCCATATGTGTTTGGACACCGGTTGTTTCCATATTCTGGCTATTGTAAATAGTGCAGCAATAGACATCCAAATACAAGTGTCCTTTTGAATTACTGCTTTGATATCCTTTTGGTAGATATCCAGTAGTGGAATTGCTGGATTGAATGGTGGTTCCATTTTCGGTAGTTGTGAGACCTCCTCAGAGCTTTCCATAGTGCTGGACCAGTTGCATTCCCACTAGAAGTGTAAGAGTGTTCTTTTTTCTCTGCATCCATGCTAGCACTAGACACAATTTAGACTATGTCTATCTCAGTAGCATGTTTTAGAGAGAAATGTAATGTGTAAAAAGAAATTACCCAATAATTTTTTTAAATGTAACCAAATGTTTTGTCACCTCCAGATGCCTCATTCTTTTACCTGTTTAATTTATAAAGTCAAAGATACAAGACATTCAGTAATTTAGTCATTCTTCTTCTTTTAGGATTGACATGTATGGAGAAGGTGTATTTGATTTGAGTTATGCCCACCAGAACAAAAAGATGCCAAGATTGCCCTTATCAAAGAGAGAACAACAAATCACTACCTGCCTGTTTTTGAGAAGGTAAGGTGGACTCCCTGAACCCTCCTGAACTTCAAGGTATTTTATGAAAATTGAACATGAAGATTTGTATCAGTTTTACTGAGGTGAAATTTTTAAGCAAAACTTTAACTTATAAGCCCCACTTGTAGGGTGAGGGATGGTAGAACCACGTTCTATATCAAAGAGTGGAAGAACATGTATATATTGCAACATGACTGATTGTTATTCTTTACCATAATTGTTCATACATCTCTATGCTTTTCTAGCTGAAATGGTGTTTAAGAATATATTATTATCGTTAATTGGTGGTATCATGTATTTTCTTTTTTCACATGTCTCCCTATTTTTCAATATTTTTAATACATATCACATTTTCTTCAATATTTTATTCTCAAAATTCATATTTACAGAGTTGAAAGAGATGCTCAATTAACTTGACATACTCACCACCTAGATGCTAAAATGAATGTAAGATGGTCATGTTTGTTTGATTATGTGTCTTGTCCATCCAGCACTCCTCCAATGAAACATTATTCTTTCATTCACTTCAAAATAACTTGGAGACAGCTGTGCAGTCACTCTAGATAATTCAGTAAGCAAGCTACACTTATTATTGAACATTAATTGAAGCACTGGTCAGTTAAGAGACAGAACCTATACTGAAAGAGATGATGAGAGGATTCCACCCAGGTATAGTTCAGTTTCCAGAGAGACAGGAAATGAGGAAGAAGACCACATGTTCACTCTAAATCATTCTGCTCAGGTTTGAAGAGAGCTGCTTGAGGTGGAGATGCAGCCCAAAGGAGAGAAGTGAAAGAGGAGAGAACAGAGCCCCATCCAGAAAACTCAGGGCTGCTAAGCCTCCAGGGCTTAGCATACACAGGACCTGGAGCTTAGCATGTGTCCAGGTGGAAGTTTCAAGTAAAAGAGTCAGTGATGTGGAAGTGACAAAGACATGGAAATTGAGGCACCAATAGGAGAGATGATAAAAAGCACAGAACTCTATGTCAACTGGGCCAGGTGGTAAGCATGTTGGAGGCTCCACAGCCTACCAGAGATGCAGGAGATGAGCATGTCAGGATGCAGGCAAGAGCAGTAACACTGTCTTGAGTTCATGACCTGATTGCTCAAATTCACCAGGTGTTGAAGAGCCATGGACAGGACTACATGGTTGGCAATGAGCTCACCAGGATTGACATTCACGTGGTTGAACTTCTCTACTACATTGAAGAGTTTGACTCCAGCCTTCTGGTCAATTTCCCATTACTGAAGGTGATGTCCCCTGCTGTTCTTACAGGGGAAGGTCCATCTCTCCCATCTTGGAATCTAAGATTTAAACATTAGGCCTGGTGATCAAAGCTCCCATTATTGACCTGGCCTTCACTCTGGCCCAGCTTCAAAATCTGCTTTTGTCCCTGATCTGAGGCATGAAAGGATTTATATTTTGCTGAGGAAATTTTAGATGTATGCTCTCCGCAGATGAATGACCTGGGTTTTACAAGAAGGGACCAGCATCAGCCTCTCTTCCCCTTTTCCCTGTTTCAGGTGGGTTCCTGTCCTGGTTGCTCTGGGGTCCTTTCTCCCAAAGGTCTGTTTGTCTTTCCACCTGATTCTGTGTCTTCTGGTTTCCTTGCAGCAGCTCCTGCTCCCCTTTCAATGCTGTGGTCTCTCTCACATCTCCTTCACCCCTACCTTTCTTGGGGGATGCGCAGTTCACAGGATTCCCTTTTCCACTGTGTTGGTTCCAGCCAGTTTTTTGAGCTTCATCATTCCTGCAGAGACTTTATCTGTGTGGATTCTGACTGAAACACTACTCTTCCTGTACACAAGAGGAAGTACCCACATGGTTTCTGTGCTGGGAAGGGGTAGGGAAGGTGAAGACATGAGCTGAATAGTCTGAACTGAGTCATTGTGGGAAAATGGCACTGGGCTGTTTCTCTCAGATCTTCTTTCTCTTCACGTGTGTGTGCTCCCCAGCCTTCTGGTGGTGCTGATGGAGGGCACTCCGTTGGTCAGTTGGTATAACAGACTCAGAGTTCCTAGGCTGTTCTCATAATGGGTTTGGTTGGCTTCAACCTCCTAAGGCTGTGCTCTTGTGCATTGCAGGCCCTGAAAGCCAGAGTCAGCAGCCTCCCAAATGCGAATAAATTTCTGCAGCCTGGCAGTCAGAGGAAGCCTGCCTTGACTGAGAAAGCTTTAGAAGAAGCAAAGAAGATTTTCAAATGCTAATAAAGCTGGCATTGAACTCATTGAACACCAATGTTCCGGAGATTTCCAATAATGAAGAGCCTTGCCTGCTGTAGATTCTGGTTATTGTGATACTAATAATGCTTATTTGTCCCTAAAGTTTTAGTGACAAATAATAAAGTTACAATGAACAGATTTGGGAGTAATTCACTCCTTTTCATGATGATCAAATATCAAACCATACTTCCAAACTTTCTATACTGTCTTTCTTAGTATTCAACATTAAATAAAGAGGGAAAAGGAGATTAGGTAGTCTCTTTGATCTTTCCAGATATTGTCATAGTACATCTAAAGCAGCCTATTGAACAAACAAGTGTATTATCTCCTGCTTCTGGAACCAATTCCTATGTGAGTGCGTGGAGGTTTCTCTACACTAACATGCAATGTCAACATTCTTGGACACTACCAGGTTGTTTGAGAATTCAAATCAATTCTGTTCAATTCTGACACTATCTCTCTGAGAGAGAGTAGACTCCACAGGCAAAATGTTTACTTTCCCAAGACCACCATTCTCTCCAGGTGGTAGTCTCTCGACCATATTATTATTCCGTTTTTGATCAACTGGCTGTAGATCAGAGGTTCCCACACCCACTTCTCAGGTTTGATTAATTTTGCTAGAATAAGTCCTGTACCTAAGGAAACCCATTATCTACTAGGCCACCAAAGGCTTTGAAATACTTGGGGTCCCACTTCTGGTTTTTAATGGAGGTATCACTACATAGGTCAAGACTAAGTAACTCATTCAACCATTAGCCCTTAAATTAAACTCAAGTTCCCTCTCTCTATCCTACATGGAGATCTTGAATGCAATGGAAAAATTATTTTACTGGTAACCAGTTTCCATCCTGAGGAGTTTTCCAAAAGTTGTCATCATTAGCATAACTTGATAAAGACAACATTACCATTCTCAACACAGCAAATTCCAAGACTCAGAATTATGAGCTAAGTCTATAATGTGCATATTTATTAGAAAACCAAATATTTAAGAGGGATATATAGCTTGGTCATCTGAATGATTAAGTAGAGCATTTTTATTAGTCACAGTCTTGCTTGTAGAAATTCATATTTGACATTCCCAGATTTCATGACATATACATTTCTGTGTCATGGCAGAAAGAAATTCCTTATTTTTCCTCTGTGAGATATTTTCCTCTAAAATAAAAACTTTTGTCCTATGCATTTTTGAAGATATATTATGTCTACTATAGACTATCTAGTGTCCAAGGAGATGGGGACTTAATTAAAACAACAGACTCAACTCTGCTCTCGGGCGATCATGCTTTCCCAGAGCCACAGTTGCCGAGTGCATCAATGCTCTATGATTGAGGGGCGCTGAACATAGCCTTCCTCTCAGTGTCCCAGTGTTTCTCACACAGACCTTCCAAATACAGATGATGGGCAAGGACTACACAGCTATGAGACATAGGTGAAATATTTTTCTTCTGTCCTGTCAGTGGGCTAGAAAACCTGGTTTAAAAGTGAATTTTACCTTAGCCACATTGGTACCAGTGGCTAGAATATTTTGCTAGAATACTAGCTTAACAGAAAGTTAATGCTATCCCAAATTTAACACACTGAGCCCTCTCTTCCAGGGGTGAAACCCCAGTTAATGTGCCTGGTATAGTGAGGACAGATAGATAGGGCTCCCTGATTGAGGATCCACTTTGTTCCTGTCAGTTCTCTAGTTATATACAGGTCAATTTTCCTAAATGTGAAACTGAGTGTCACTGCCTTTCTTTAACTCCTTTGGTGATTCCCACAGTCTGCAGGGATGTCTCCTCACAGTCCTCGTCACACCTCATCCAGACCAACCCCTAGATCTGGGCCCAGCATAGTCCCTCTTTCTCCACCTGTTACATTTGCTAGCTCACCTGTGTTTCCTTCCCCTGGTCACACTGAATTCCTTGTGGTGTTGTATCCTAGGTAGACTGGGCTGTCACTACTCACTCAGCGCATAGTGAGTCTGTACTAACTGAAAGGTCATTGTGTTTCCTCCATGATGCTGTGAGGCCTGCTGCACAGCATTGCCATGTGTGTGCCATGTTTGTCATAAGTGATAATAACACCAACATAGCTCCATGCCTTGATGATATAACAGTCTAAGACTTGGTCTTAAGAATTTCTCACGTTGTTACTATACTATCATCTTCCTGACATCAGCATTTAATCATCCATTTCTTCAAAAAGATATTCACTTATTTTATTTAACAAAGTGCATGGAATGGGCCTCGATCCCACTGCAACTATAACAACTGAAAATATACTTTCATGCTGATTATATGTTATTCACAACAGTCAAGAAGTAGAAACAACCCAAGTGCTCATCAATTGACAAGTGGATGAAGGTGTGGCATATATACACAATGGAATGCCATTCAGCCATAAAGAGAAGAAATCCTGTCATCTGCACATGGATGGACCTAAAGGTATTTTGTTCATGAAATGAGTCAGACAGTGAGGGGCAAACAGTATATGATTTCACTCATAAGTGGTAGACAGAGACTACAAACAAACAAAACATTGAATAAAAATAAACTTGGGGACTATGAGAGATTTTGCTGTTACCATTATGGGAAGAGGTATGTAAAGTGGGACAAAAGTAGAATGGTTATGGAATAGGACAGTACTGGATGTTCAGGATGAATTTGTAGGCAACCAAACTGGTTTTTTACTTGTTAGCTAGAAAGCGAAACACTCAACCAGTAGTATGTCTTTTCACAAAGTAGGTTCCCTCTCCCCACCAAGCAGCCAGTCGGATTCACACTCTGAAAGTTGGTTTCCCAAAGTGTAGCAATGCAGGGGACTGAGGGGTTGTGGGGCATGAGGGACGGAGGACCTCCCATTCCCAGGTCCCAGCGGGTGCCTGGCAGTATAGATGACATGAGTCACAGTGTTGGGCTTTCTCGACAGGATGCTCCTCACATCCATTACCCTGCAAGGTCAGCAGTTACTTGGGCTTGTATCACTGTCAACCTCAGAGAGAGTGGGGATTTTTGTTAGAGATGCAACAATCAGTTTTCAAGTTTCCTGGAGAGCAGAAAGCAGTTGGAGAATAATGCATGTGTTTCAAATTTAAAGTTAATCACATGGAAGGGATGATGATAACAGAGACCAAAGAATGGTTAGAAATTGACTCCGCTTTTTCGACTTTTGTAAAAAGAAGTTTAAGATTCAGGTTGACACACTACAAACTTAATGTAGTATGTATGTTTTATATATTGTAATTTACATAATGGCATAAAACAATCTTACAACATAATATTTCTTCAATTCAAGCAACAATGAAAACGAAATCTTATGAGACAACTGGGAGTGTTTGGGTGCTAGATATTTTATGTCCAAATGAGAATGTTTAGTGTGATATTTAAATAGTATTCTCTAGGAAAGATATTTACATTTCCAAGAAACATACCTTCAGCAATACAAAGATGCATACATACAAAGTTATTTATCACAGCACTGCTAGCAATTCCAAAATGTTGGAAAGAACCTAAATGTCCATACTTATTAAGACAGTGGTTGTATAAATTCTGATGCATAGAATACTAGTCAACTATAAAAAATGATCAAATCTTGGTGAATTGTGATGGAGATGACTTCCAGGATTTATCATGATGTGGAAATAAAAGTGCAAGAGTGCCTGCAGTGTGCTGTGCTTCAGTGAGAGAGAAGAGGTTACAAGAAAGGACAGACATGTGTCTGCTCAGTTGGGCAAAGTCCAATTCAGTAGTGATTAATTAGAAGCTGAGACTGCTACTACAGGGGGTGGGTGAGAAACTGATGAAGTGAAGAGGGGGATTTGGTAGGGGAGGCTCGGAGGGACCAGGAGGGATGAGGAGTATAGCAATTCTCTGTGGTACTTTCTCACGTAACTTGGACTCTTAGAACCATGGAAAAGTCGATGTTGCAGAAAACTAGGAAGTTAATGAAGACCAAATAGGAAGGTCTTCGCAAACACAAACACAAACACAAACAAATATTTAGTGTGTTAGTGTTTCTAGTTACTAGTCTAATCAAATGATAGAACAAAAAGGAAAGAACTAACCTGAATAACTTTGGAACCATGGGTGTTGATTAGCCTCTGTAAGGCTTAAAATGAAATGTACAAGATAAAAGAATGATAATGTATTTGCCGTATTAATAAATGTGTATCTCAGACAGGTATGAATATTAGTTCTGAAATTATCTGATTTGTACTATTATTGAACAAATATAAAAAAATTTATATAATCTGTCATAAAGAATCTCCAAGTAAAGAAAATATGAACCTATTGGATTGAAACAGCAGGCATAAGTATAAACTCAAGGTTGATAGTTTTATATATATACATATATGTGTATGTGTAGACAGATACAGCAATACATATAGAGATGTGTATCATCGACTAATATGTATGGATATATTTTCTACTGAGAGGGGCTTGAAACATTGAAACCCCAGAAGCACTAACACAAACAATGCCACCATCCTAATTTCCAAATACTGTTCATAAATAAAGGAAAAAAAGATTTTAGAAGAAATGATTCATTTCAGGACTAGGTCAAAAACCTTAGAAGCTAAGCTGGAACATGTATGGCAAAAAAAAAATATCTAGAGATACAAAAAAGAGGGAGTTTGTCACAAAGAACATTGGAACCAGCCTGAAATAGCTCCGCAAAATCAAGAAGGAACAATTTGAGAAGTAAAATATGTTGTGCTAGCATTGGTTCATAATTTTTATAATTTCCAAATGTTAAAATGATATAACTAAACAATTGGATAAATAAGTACAGGAGGAGAAAAGATATTTCTTCTTTGTAAAAGAATTCTGATCATTCATTGTAGAAGGATATGGCAAATCACCCACCAGTAAACAAGCAGTGCAGTCATATTTGCTGCAGACAAGAGCCTTGATGGATTCTAAGGTTAGTGGGTGAAGTTTAATGAGAGACAGAATATTTGTGAAGTGCAAGGTTTTAGCCCACAAGATATTTATTAATTTCAAAGTAATAAATAGTAACATTGAAGTTGACCAAACTGTCACAAACTCTGATCAAAGTTAACATCACCATTAAAAAACAAGGCATGTCTTGGAGATTGCATTAGGTCTTAAAATAATTGCCAAGACGTGAACACCATAACTTTTGTGGTGTTCTTGCAAAACAATGTAGAAGTTCAGTCAAATCATGAGAAAATGTAAGGTAGCCTCGACTGAAACATATTCTACAAAGTAATCTACCAGTAATATGTAGAAGTGTCAAGCAGGAAAGACAATGAAAATCTGAGAAACAATCACAGACTGGAGAAACTGTGGCAACTAAATTGTGTGGAATCAGAGAAAGGACATTGGTTAAAAATTGTTGAAACCTGAGTAAGGCTGACTTTAGTTAACAGTATTGTTTCAACATTAAATTCCTGGTTTTAATCATTATATACACATTATATGTATACTTTCAGTATGCATACCATAGTATCATCTGACTTGGCACTAATGTCCAAAGTCTACCAAGAACTTGTACAAGTCAACAAAAAGAAAACAAAGAAACCAACCAAAAGTGGATAGAATATTAAGTAAGCACTTCTCCAAAGAAGACATGCAGATGGTCAAAAGTATATGAAAAAAACCTAATCATCACTTACCATCAGGGAAACAGAAATCAAAACCATATTGAGATACTTTCTCATATCCTAATCAAAAAGATAAAAAACAAGTATTAGGGGTGATTTGGAGAAAAAGGAATCTTTACATGGTTAGTGGGAGTGTATATTGGTGCAGTCCCTGTGGAGGACAGTATGGCAGTTTCTCAAAATATTAAAGATAAATATACCATATTGAAACTGGGTCCAAATGGGGTAGAAGCCTCCAACCAACAAAATAAAGCAAAACAAAAAAAAAGTGGCACTTTTAAAATATAGCTTCTGCCTCCCAGATTCTTTAAGACTCTTAACCATCTGCACTTAACAGTTGCTAACATCACAATGGAATTTAACAACAGGGTTTTATTTAAAAGGAAAATTAAATAGGAAAACAAAAAGCCCTGCTAGAAAAGGTTATCCCCAGATTTGGGCTCCCTCTGGCCCTAGGGTCTGACAACTGGCCGGCCTTTGTAGCCACCATCTCCCAAATTTGGCTAAGGCAGTGGGCACCGATTGGAAGCTACAGTGTGCCTACTACCCCCAGAGTTCAGCGTAAGTTGAAAGGATGATTCGAACTCTTAAGAAAACCCTGACTAAGCTAATGCTGGAGACTTGCGGAGGGTGGGTAGACCTCCTTCCCTTTGCCCTTCTCTGGGCTAAGTGTACCACCTACTTGAAGCGGGTAACCCCTTTTGAGATCCTTTCTGGGAGATCCCCACCCATCTGCCCCAGGCTGCTGGAAAGAGCGCTGGCAGACAGTACTGATCACTATGTTCTCCAGGGCCTCAGAGCTCTCCAAATTCTCTCCAGGCTCTCCACACAGATGTGATGGCTACGCACGAGCAAGCATGGATGCTGGACATGGACCCTCATTTTTTGATCCTGGAGATTGGGTGTAGATTTGCCGGCATCCTGCCAGCACCTTGAGCCTCTGCGGAAGGGCCCATATACTGCTGTTCTCATCATCGCCACCGTGGTGATGAAGGTTGAAGGGATCCACGCCTGGGTCCTCACTTCCCACATCAAGAAGGTAAAAGAGACCAGAGCTGAGATGTGGTAAATTGTGCCTGGGGAATCCCAAGGACTAAAACTGAGACTTTTGCGGGTTGCTTGCCATGAGATCCCTGATGACACTATTGGCAGAGGTCTGGGTGACTTGTAATCCCTATATCCCTACCCAGGACAGATGGACACTTGTGGACACTCAGATGGGGCAAGTGGTGAGTGAACTCAACTCGTCCAGGGCACTGGTTTTTACGCTGGACTTGTGCAACCTGGTTAAGAGCATAGACAGGGGCATTAGAGAGGGGGAAGGCCAGACTTCCATCACTGATTCTGGCCATTGGCACGGGGTTCCAGGGACATGGCCTGCCAGCTGTGGGACCTCCAGGAGGTCCAGTTCTACCTGTGCCCAGCTAATGGTGGACCAAGCTGCCAGGGTTTAGGTAACTTCCATTTCCTTGGACAAGCTGTGAAGCCTATTTGTGGTTTGTCCACAGTGGGAGGCCAAGCTGTACAAGGCTGGGTGCCTGTAACCCTTTGAGAATAGAGGTTAAGCTGTGGCAGCCCCTGCTGGATACAGGCTGGGATAAAGGGAAGACTTGGGAACTCAGGGCCTACATGGCTGGGCGAGACCCAGGGACTGAGTTCACCATCCAGTGGCGGCCACCGAACCCTCTTCATGTGGCTATAGGTCCCAGCCAGGATGTTTGCCCACAGCCTCTCTATTCCTCCTTTGGGGAGGCTCTTCAGAGGCCCTGAGCTGGCGACAAAACCCTCTCCTACTCAAGCAGCTCTCAGCCAGGCAGATAAGGAAGACCAAGGCCAGCCCGGATCTCTCCTCCCTACCTTAGAAGCCACTTTTGACTTGCCGAAGAGCACCGGTCCCAGTACCATGTGGGAGTGTTGTTTTTGTTTAGACCCCAGGCCCCCATACTGCTTAGGGATGGGTGACCTCGGCAACTTGTCCTTGGTGCCTGTTGAGCAGATATGCCTTTGGAAGGAGGGAGTTCTCACTTTGAAAGCAGTGCAAGGAGAGGGGACTTGCATAGTTCCCAACAAATACCCCCTGGATTCATCCCCCTGTCGTGACTAATGTGGAAAATTATCCTGGTCCCAAATGACAACATGACCCCTAATAATGCCCCTCTTAAGGACCCGAATGGCACTTGGCTTGCCTGAGCTAATGGCTTAACCCCCTGTGTCTATGAGGCCTATTTTACCCACAGACTGGAATTCTGCTTGGTGGGTCGCATCCTCCCCCAGGTCTCCTACTTTGCTGGAGAAACGGCTGGGAGCATCTCCTACACGACTGCTGGTGTCAGCACTGGGTGGTCCTGCTGGTGTCAGCACTGGGTGGTCCGTATCTTGTCCCAATCTTACTTGGTGCTGGTATAGCAGGGTCACTGGGACTAGGAATCGCTTCCATGGTTTCCTCTGATACCCATCTCTGCTGACTCTCTGAAAAGGTTGACTTAGACAGCAAGGGTTTCCACTTCTCTGTTGAGAAACTGCAGGAGCAACTTGGGTCTTTGGCAGAGGTGACCCTATAAAATAGGCGGGGGCTTGACCTCCTTTTTCTGAAGGAGGGAGGACTGGGTGTGACCCTTGGCAAAAAATGCTGTTTCTATATTTACCATTCAGGGGTGGTGAAAGGGATGCTCCAGTAGGTCAAGATAAGCCTCTTGCAGCAGGAAGACCAGAGATGGGAATTTGGCTCCTGGTATGAACGCATGTTCAACTGGTCCCCTTGGTGGACCACCCTGGTATCAACCTTGTATCACCCTAATGTTACTCCTCTTAATGGCTGTCCCCTGCCTAACCAAGGCACTGGCCATGTTCATTCATCAGCAAGTGGGAGCCGTCAAGTTTCTGGTCCTATACTCCCCCGAGGAAGAGTCAATGATTTGACTCTATTCTTCAGACAAGGGGAGAAATGTAGAGCTCTGAGGGCTTCACAGATCTAAAAATAAAGGTCACTGTTTGAGTAAGGGGCCGCCCTCCTTACTTTCATCTTGGGCCTTACCTTATCTTAGGCCACCAGGCAGGAACCCACAGTGTATGCTGCCCACACCTGCCCAAGGCTCTCAGGAAATAGTTTGGGGGAAAAACAAAACAAAACAGGATGACCGGTGATCAGACTGCCCTTTTTGCAAAAACAGTCGACCAACCCATGGTCAGAAACCCCGGAGGGGCATGAATACTTGCAGTAAATGAGGAGGGTATAAGAAAGGGGCAAAAAGGCAGGAGGTGGTCACTCTCTCTCTCTCTCTCTCTCTCTCTCTCTCTCTCTCTCTCTCTCTCTCTCTCTCTCTCTCTCCTCAGTGTTAAGTGTTAATAACTCACTTTCTTTTCCTTGGCTTAATTGATATACATTAATGCAACCATATTCAATATGATTTCCTAAAATTTTACTTTGCCAGCTCCCTTTTGTCTCCCTCAGTCTCTTTCTAGACACCAGTCCCCTATGACATAATCCCCCCTCCCCAAAAGATGTTTTTATCTGACATTAACTTGGCAGCAAAGCTCACAAAACAGCCTCAAGCAGTGTTTATAAAGCCTGTTCTCCACAGACCTTGGGGAGCCAAAACAATCTGACATGATTTGCATGTGTTTTCATAGATCTCCTTGAAGTGAAAACATTGTTGCTCTGCCATTTTCCTTCCACTCCAACTTGCAACTCTTGGGGCCTGGAGAGTTGTGGGCGTGGCTATTCTCTGTTGGGTGGTAGCCCCTGGAGGGGAAGGCTTGTCATAATACTAAAAGCACTTGACATTCACATCAAGTGCTGAGCAGAGCAGCTGCCTGGACTTTCATCAGGTTAGTACTGCCTTTACAGGTCTTTATATATATATATTATATATATAATATATAAATATATATATAAATATATATATATAAATTTTCTCATGTCTGCTTCACAAGGAAAATGTTTTAAAATATGATTTTAAAATTTTGTTATTTGTGGATACTATGTGTTTCTCTTATGTCTTCTGTTGCACTCCAGAGCTGAATCATAGCATTGTGTGTTCATGCATCATGGACATGTCTTTAAAAATGCTAATCAAGAATTTGGATTATTTGAGAGCAGAGAATTTGATGATAGGGGAAAAGTGAAAGTGTTACCAACATTTAGTATAAGCATTCACTAAAGTGCTTTTCTCCTTTATAAATGATGGGGTTCAAAGAGAAGTGAAAACCCAGTTATTCTGAACTTAAATTTGTCAGGTCCCCCACTTGGGGACCTCACTTGAATGATGCCACTAGAATGAGCATCTTCTCTTAGAAAACACAACACGATCCCTGCCAATGAGAATCTGAATTTACACCATGCCACTGATTTCCCAGGCATTAGCTTGCTGTTGGTATGAGTTACTCTTTGACAGAATGCCAAGGAACATGTTTTCTGTCCTCCCCTTCTTCCTCTTTTCTGTCCTGCTTCTCCTTCTCATCCACCTACCTGACCCTTCTCTCTTTTTTCTTGTCCTGTGTCTTTATTTTCATTTAAAGATTCAAACTTACAAGTAACTAATGTAGTCTTTTAGAATAATATTAAAGTGCTTCTGAATTTACTTCTTAGAACAAGATGGCCTTCTCTTGAGCACTCTGCACCCATTAAATGCTTGCAAATTCTTTCTGCTTGTCTTGTTAAATATTCCCCAGGGCTACCCTGCCAGAAAGTCACAATATTTTCTTTGTCATTGTGTTTCTACTTAAAACCAAGTTCTACTGCTTTGATAATTCTGTCCCAACAACACCAATAGCCATGTAAGAATTTATAATCAGGTTACTAATGTTATTATGAAACCAAGACTCCATGTGGGGATATAGTTGTTCATAAAATTTAGGCATTGCTGCCATCAGCTGTATCTGAAAAACAGACTTTGAGAATGGCCTAGGCCAGATGGGGTGCTTCTTTCTTTTACTTTGTTGTAGCCCTGATGAATATGCAAAACTAACACCCTGGGGACTTTGTTTCAAGGTCAGGGTGGAGAAGAGAAAATGAATCAACTGGAAGGTTATGAGGGGAAATTGAATCTTTTGGTTTTCAGGAGGGAGGAGGAACAAGGAAAAGGTGATTTTAAAAAAAGAAAGGAGCAGAGACTGAAACAGAGACTTTTGGAAGGAAGAGACACAAGAATGGCAGGTCAGCTGGTTAAGAGGAGACAGAGTGGCCAGAGCAGAAGGCCCCTAAAAGAGTGAGCTGGTACCTGGAGATAGTCAGGGATTTGAAAAGCTGATTTTGCATCAGCATTTGTTGAAGAAGTTTGAAGAGCCTTGGAGAAGCTGAACAGCTTGGAAGACTGGAGAGAGAAGAAGCAAAGAGAAGACAGGAAAAGAAAGACTGAATTTTCCAACTGTCTGCCTCAGGTTTGAAGGGGCAAAGGGGCACCATCTTGAATATGCATCTTTGGGATTATTGGGACTAAAAATGGTGAATGGGGTAAGATAACTGGTCAAATGTGGTATCAAGGACTTTTTGTTTGACTTTTCCTAGTTAATTTTCCATTTTAATAAAGCCATCTTGTTAAATTGCATTTAATGGCAGGTAGTAAGAATCTGAATTATGAGTGGCAGAAGCTGCAGTTTAAAAGTGCTGTTTTCTTTTCCATTTGGCTTGTTGGTTGGAGGCTTTTGAACTCTTTTGACGTGATTTCAGCTATTCCACTAATTTATTTACATATTGACTTACAAGTTATTAATTTACTCTATGATGCTATATGGTAAAATGATAAATCCTACAGGGATACAGGTGTGGCTTTTAATCATACCATGTCCAGTGGAGCATGGGCTGAACTTTGAGCTAGTTGTGCATGTGTAAACAAATTGTCACTGAAGGCCAACAATTTAGGACGGTTATGGAAACTGTGGTTTCTGCTGCCTGTGAAAATTTAATAATAAGGTAGCATAAAGGAGAAAAAAATTAGTCTGAATGACAGGAAAACTAGGATATGTTGTAGATATTATTGATTACTACCTAGCAGGTAAATTCCTTTCTATGGGTTACAACCTTTCAGATTGGCAAGATTCAACCTTTCTTCCTTTATAACGTGGAAAGTCAAAGGAGAGAGTAGAAAAGACCAGTGGAGCATAGAATTAGTGTTTAGAAAGGACATGAAGTTCCCAAAAGGATGCAACATCCTATGAGTCAGAAATGCCCTGGGATTATGGTCAACATAAAAAGAATAAAGGTCTTCCTCCTACAGGAAAGTCTCTGCATCTCAGTGAGACCATGTGAGAAATCAGTGTTGTGGGAGTTTCCAGGGCTAAGCAGAGTTCAAGAGGAAAAAATTAAAACTGACCCATGGGAAGAGATGTTGAAATAGTAATGAAGTGCAAGGACATTATAAGATGTTATAAACAGGTTTTTGGATAAACACAAAGAGAGCCCTAATGTAGATGTGGGTGGCTCAAAATCTGGGTATTGTGAATCACAGCCTGAACACTGCCACCTTGGAGGCAGGAGTTCACCTGGTAGGAGGAGGTGGCTGTCTCAGTTTCCCAGTCTGGCAGCCTGCCTTTCTTGCTTTCACTGGGTTGGCTCAGAGGATCTTAGTGGTGGGGTCAAAACCAATGAAAGGTTGTCACTGCTGGGTTCTTTGTGAGCTGTCAGTTGTCACCAGTTCTGCTTTTTTCTGACTAGACTTAAACCTACTTAGGGCCTCTGTCTCCTTCCATTTGTGTGTTGAGGCCTTTAGCTTAGAATCAAACAGTGGTTGAACAGAACAGAACAGTGGTCTTGGCCAAGGGTGGCTTTTTCCTTAATATTTTGTTTGGTTGTATGGTGAAGGGTGCGGGTGCTTTGATACTGGTATGTAGCAAGTAAAGCCAGGGATACTACTAATAAATATTCTCCAGAGCCCAGTACTGCCTCCCATAGCAAAGATTTACCTGACCTCAAGTGGTAGGTTAGTCAGAAAATCTTAGGACAAAGTAATAGCTGTCAGATGTCTTTGGCTGGTCCTAATCAAATGTATTTTTCAATGTCATAACAACATGGAATATACAGTATCACATATGTACAGGCACATACAATGTTGATGCAACTGAAATTAAAGATTTCCCAAAAACTGTTTACTTTATTGCAGGTGATACACTCTAATACTTACTATTTTATTATAATTCAAACATGATGTTCAGAACCCATTGTGCTGATCTCACAGTCCACAGATGGGTCCCAACCCATAATTTATGTAACCCTGTATTAAGAAGCTCCAAGCATTTGTTGTCAATTAACTGAGTTCTAATTTCACCACTTACTTTAGGCCAATTGATTAACCTCTATCTACACCAAAATTCCCAACTGTAAACACTGATGAATAGCAGCATCTACTTCGTAATCTTTATGGGAATGAAATGAGGATAAAAGTTAGGTAATATCCATTTTGAGTTAATAACTAAACATATGTTCCTTTCCATATACTATAAAAACAATACATAGATATTCTTTATTCTATATTGTAAAATAAATTTTACCCAGCAGTGGAAAAATAGAGAATTCCAACTGAAAAGGAATGAATACTTGCTTATATGGTTGAATTTAATCAATTCAAGAAAAATGGCAATTACTTCAATTTCAGTATGACTCAGTAGTCTACTACTAGATGAATACACAAAAGATTAAAAACTGCATCTGTGCTAAAACTTGCATACTAGTACCCATAACAGCGTTTTTCATAATATTCAAGAAGCTGAAACATAATGTCCAATAAATAATGAATGAATGAATTCAGGATGTTATATTCATATAATGGAACATTATTTATTATAAAGAGAATGAAAGAAATGATACATGCTATCACATGGCTGAAAATGTTACTAAATAAGAGAAACTAGGCAGAAACACCATGTATGATTCCTACGGAATGAACTCTCCAGTCATTTAAATCCACACATACAGAGAGAGCTGTATGTTTTGGGGGCTGGAATCAGAAGCAAATATGGAATGATTTCAAGGCTACAGGATTTCTTTAAGAGATGATAAAGCATTCTTTTATAGATGATAAATTGTTCTTTCAGAGACTATAAAGTGTCCTGGATTGGAATGTGGTGATGGTTTAAGAATGTACTAAAAGCTACTGAGTAGTACATTGAAAATGGTGGCAAGATATGTAAACATACATCAATAAACCTGGTATTTCTGCAAGTATGTAGAAATCCATTTTGGAATGAAAGGTAAAAGATATCCATAACACATACAGGTTAGAAGTATATAAACAGTTGATTCATTTCAGAGGATATTTTAACAAAGTCAAAGCTGGGTAACAATAGGAGGAATGTCTTCATGTTCTATGAAAATAATGCAAGCTACCACTCTGGAACATCTGAATGGACCTGACTGGTCTGCCAGGATGAGGGTGGGAGGGACCTGACAGTGGCTGTGAAGGATCTCTCTGGAGATCATTCAGCAGCAAGTTTTCAGTCACAGAAGCCAACAGAGCAGAGAGGGCAACCTGAAGCACAGCATCAGCCATTTCACTTACATCTGTGAGTCTGGGCAGCCACCCTTGCTTTTTGTCCTTATATAATTAAGGTGTGTAAATAGAGCAATTTCTAGAATATGTCAACCTTAGTTACTTATTTTAGAATGGGAATGTTAAAATTAAGTAAAGCTCATAACTGAAAGATTGTCATCCAAGAAAGCATTCAGTGGAGGTGATTACTTTGCCACCTCCTGATGCTTCGTTTATTCACATTTTAAGACTATAAACTCTGAATGAGGAGACATTGGGCAATTTTGTCTTTTTGTTCTCAGGATTGATATGTATGAAGAAGGTGTGGATGATTTGGGTGAAATGCTCATGATGTTACCACTATGTCCACTTGACTAAAAAGATACCAAGATCACCCTGATAAAGAAGGTACAGCAAATCACTACCTGCCTGCTTCTGAGAAGTTAAGGGACCCTCCCTGATCCCTCATACAGCATTATCTGAGTCTCAAGCCATCTTATGAAAATTGAGATTTTTATCAATTTTACCGAGGTGTAATTTTTCAGCAAAACTTTAACTTATAGGATCCACAGTGTGTAAAGGATTGCAGAACCACTTTCTTTGAGAAAGAGTGGAAGAACTGCTCATGTCTGACATTTTAAATGTCCCGGTTGGTATAACAGGTAGCGGTGGAAGCATGTTTGCTATTCAGTGGAAATCCTGGTCAGCATTAGAACTTGGGCTGGGAAGGCTGTGAGAACCACGGAGATTGGAGCAGATACTATAGGACAGTGTGCTGGGCTTTATGCAAGAACAGTGAGTGGGACACAATGTATCAGAAAATGATCCTGGGAAGTAGCGGGTCGGGGTCGGGGGTGGGGGGGTATGTATGAAACCCACTCCAATCAGGAGAATGTGACCACATTTGAGAGAGGGGTGGTGTGCATCTTACAGAAGTAGGAGTGGGCGGATGCAGAGAAAGAGACCAAAAAGATGTTAAGGGAAAGAAAAATCTATAGGTTTGGGGATGTCTTTTTTGGAAAGCATCTAAAATAAGGCAGTAAATTATAATCTTTGTTTTTCTCTTTGAAGTTAATAGAACTTTTCAAGACCAAACCTACCTGAAGTTATGTTAGTGAAAATTATGAATGAAATCTTAGCTATCAATAAAGACAGTAGTCCTGAAACCTTTTTTTAATCAACTGTAAGATCAAGCTTTCACTCATTCGACAAATTCATATATGTGGCATTACAGGGGAAGGGATTATCTCCTTTTTATTTTTGTCACTGAGGTTCTCCCACTTGCATGTAAGAAGCTGCTCAGAGATCAAACATTAGTAGTAGGAGTAAACTCACATATTTATTTTCAGATGCAGGAAAAACAAACTATAAGTGTCTAATAGTCCACACCCTCACAAGTATTCCAAACAGAAAGGAACCCCACTTCTGCTCCCTGGGAAGCTGTGTAGGGTTTACCTCAGACTTAGTGTACCTCAGTTTGAAATTGCAAAATTACGGCCTTGTCTTTTGGTCCTCTGTCACTCCAATCAGCATCAGGTGAATTCCCCCAACAGGAATTCAGCTTGGGTCTATCCTGTTGCACAGTGACTCAGCATGCCATCAGGGACGCCTTTCCTCCAACTTCACACAGCTCCAAACCATTATAGGTTTGAAGGCTGAGAGAACCCTGGAAGGCTTAGCTTCTGGGTTCTTTTTCTCTGGGAGTCATACCACCAAAATCTCTGACCTGCCTCTTCTCTCCTTCCCAAAAGTCTGTGTGTCTCCCAGTGTCTGCTTTCTTCTTTTTATCTTTTCTCTCCCCTCCTGAAAACCAGAGGCTCCAATTTCCCCTCACAATTCTCCTGATCATTCATTTTCTCTACCCCCAAGACACCCTCCCCCTCCCCTCCCCTCCACCCCTCACCTTGAAACAATATGGGTGTGTGTGGGTGTGTGCTAGTATTGCATATTCACCAGGGCTGCTTAAGATTTGCAGCAAAGTAAAAAAAGAAATTACCCTTCGCTTAAATTTTATGAACAAATAACACTGCCCATGTTGGGGTCAGGGCTTTAGTAGCATGGTGTCCAGTTCTGACAGAATGAGGGAAGAATTGAATCTAATAAAAAAATTACAACTTCTTGGTCCTGTGGGGTGAGAGTTTAGATTCAGTCATATGACAAGCTCTTCACATGGCAAGTCACTGCATCTAGTCTTACTCTGTTTTTTGAAGTCAAAGAGTCCCACAAGAATATAAATGAAAAATATATCCTAACCTCAGCTTTGATGTTAATATCTTTATCAACAGTTACTCAAAATACTACACAATTGGAAAGGAATTTGCCAAAATGATATTGTTGGTGCTATCAGTATATTTTCTTTGAATAATTTATGATTCCCTATATTGCTGGAATATTTCAATGCCACATATTTTCTCAGCATTTTGTTAAAAAGGATGCATCAACAACAGTTGAAGAAATGTAGAGTGAATATAGATCCACCTATGCTGTGAATATGAAAATCAACCTTTTGTTTTGTTTAATATGTCTCATTTCTCAATCCCTCTTTCCTTCAGATGTTTGAAAAACAGAGTACAAAGGAAATGGCAGACAGCAGTTGCAGGTCACCACTAATGGTTCAGCTTGCACTGTTTAAGATAACTGAGGACTCAGAGCTAACGTTTAAGGGGAAAGGTGAGAAGAGTTCACTCAGTTGTATTTCAGGTCTCAGAGCAATATATTAGTAAATGAGGGGAGCAGGTCATAGGGGAAAAGTCCACTTGGAAACAGTGCCACTGTCTGTGCAGGTTGCAGAGAGCTGTGGGAAGAGCAGTCACAGCCCAGGGGAGAGAAGAGGGACAGTAGAGAGGAGAGTGCGCCATGAATCCCAGGGCTGTGGAAACCCAGGGGTGTATGGCTTGCAGACACCTGGAGGACAGGCGCTTACCAAGCCTGATCCCAGTGCAAGCTGCAAGTGAGGCAGAGTTGGCAAAAATAAATTGAGGCCAGAAAATTAAGTGACTTAGTGAAAGAATTCATGGGGGTAAAAGGAAAATAAAAAGATTTCAGTGAGAAGACAGGCCAGGAAGTACCTCTAGATAGCTCTGGAAAAGTGCCTGGATTCTGAGCTTCTCAGGGAGATTATCTATAGTTGTGTCCTCACAAGAAGTCACATGAAACATCTCAAGGATTCCTAGAGACAAAGAAAAACCAAATCGGGGTTCATGTTTCTGTCTGTTGTCTGTTATGCATTGAAGACAATGAGGTTTGTGAACGTTGACCCTGCTTATCTTATCACTGGGAACTGAAAGATTTAGCAATGTCACAAATGTCCAAGTTCACATTTTTAAAGTTACAGTTACATGTTTGTGTGGAGGCAGCAGCTTCCAAATGCTGATTTTCCACAAACGCTGCATGTTTCCTGGGAATAACCTCTTCAGAAAAACAGACCACATGTATTTTTACTCTTGGCTTGGATACTTAGTGGAACTAAGGAGAGAAGGTGCCCATGTAATTGTTGGCTTTGGTTAAGAGGCACCACAGTGTTGTGGGATAGAAAAAGAAATGGAAGTTTAGGTTACAGTTGAGGACAAAAACCAGTAGGGACTCACTCCTTTCTATGTCTCATTGGTCAAGTGGTGCGACCTATCAAGCTCCACTTCCAGCTGGTGAGCAGGTTTTTGGGATTACAGGGATGGAGACACTAGGGGAGGAGCAGTGACACTGTACTAAGTTCATGACCCGATCCCCCAAATTCCCCAGGTGTTGAAGAGTCACGGACAGGACTACATAGTTGACAACACGCTCACCAGGGTTGACATTCACTTGGTTGAACTTCTCTACTGCATAGAAACGTTTGACTCTAGCCTTCTGGCCAACTTCCCATTACTGAAGGTGATGTCCCCTACTGTCCTCGCAGGGGAAGGTCCATGTGCAGGCTCAAGTGTTGGAATCTAAGGTTTGGGTTTTAGACCTGGTGATCAAAGCTCCCATTATTGTCCTGGCCTTCACTCTGGCCCAGTTCAAAATCTGCTTTAGTCCCTGATCTGAGGCATGAAAAGATTTTATATTTTGCTGAGAAAATTTAAGATAGATACATACCCCCCCCCCAGATGAATGGTCTGGGTTTAACAAGAAGGACCCAGGATTAGCGTCTCTCCCCCTAGTCCCTCTTTTAGGAGGATTTCTGTCCTGGATTTCCTGTGGTCCTTTTTCTCCCAAGGGTGTGCTTATGTTTCCTCCTCAGTCTGTGTGTGCCAGACTCCTGCTAGCTCCTGCTCCCCCTTCAGATGCTGTGGTCTCTCACAGTCTCCCTCTCCACTCTCTCTCTCTCCTAGGAGGCACATAGATCTCGTGTCCCCCTTTCCATTTCCTGTGTGTGGTTCCTGCCCAGCTTTATTCTAGTTTCATTATTCCTGAGGATACTTTATCTGTGTGGATTCTGGCAGACACATCACTCTTTAAACAGAAGAGGAAGTGTCCACAGGGTTTCTGTGCGTGGAAGGGAAGGGGAAGACGAAGACATCAACCTCTCTCCCCTAGTCCCTGTTTTAGGAGGGTTTCTGTCCTTGTCCTTGTTTCTCTGGGGTCCTTTTTCCTCCCAAGGCTGTGCTTGTTTTTCTACCTGAGTCTGTGTGTGCTACCTGTTCTGATGCTCTGGCTTCTCTCGCAGTCTCCCTTTCCACTACCTCTCCAGGCACATAGATATCGGCTCCCCTTTCCATTTTTTTGTATGTGGTTCCTGCCCTGTTTCCCTCTAGTTTCATTATTCCTGTGGATACTTTATCTGTGTGGATTCTGACAGAGACACTACTCTTTCTTGTACACAGAGAAAGTGTCCACATGGTTTCTATGTAGGGAAGGGGTGGGGGAAGACAAAGACCTGAGCTGAGTAGTCTGAAGCCAAGTCATCTTCAGACAACATGGCACTGATCTGGGGTTTTCCTCACATCTTTCATCTCTGGTGTCTTCTCCCCAGCATAATGCTGGCACTGATGGAGGGTGCTCAGTTAGTTATATGGTGTTGGACACCTAAAGTTCCTGGGCTGTGCTCATGATAGCAGGGAGTGGCTCCACTCTGAGGCTGTGCTCTTGTGAGTTGCGGGCCCTGAAACCTCCTGAATGTGAAGAAGTTTCTGCAACCTGACAGAAGAACCCACCCATAGATGAGAAAGCTTTAGAAAGAGCAAAGAGGGTTTTCAATATCAAATAAAGATGGCGTTCAGCACATTGTATGCCAATATTCTGGAGATTTACAATAATCGAATGATTTTTCTACTGTAGATTCTGGCTACTATGAGATTAAAATTTTCTCATGCTTCAGTGACAAATAATAAACTTACAATGAACATATTTAGATATAATTCTTTTTCAGAGGATCAACTATTAAATCACATTTTAATCATTTTCTATCTTGTCTTTCTTGAAATTCTTTCTTGACTTTTTAAAGAGATCAACATACATCATAATTTTCTTTCTTTCTTTTTTTTTTGAAAGAGAGAGGAGAGACACAAGGGTGGCAGTTGCTCTGGCTTCTTTCCCTGGAACCAGGAAGGCAGGGCCAAGCCCATGTGGAAAGAGAAGGCAGGGTCCCTCAAGGGTGCAGACTGCCTCTACTGCAAGCAGCATAATACCCAACCCTGCTCTCTTGGCTCAAGAGTTGTGCGAACCACCCCCTTCACCTACAAGTGTGGGGTCCACCTCCCTCAGATACCTGGGAGCAAAGAGGTTCCCTGACTGGAACACTCCACGGGGAAACACCCACTCTTTCTCCCCTCTTAGTTAGGGACAGGAGGGGATCTCCCTTTAGCAGAAGGTCAAGGATGGCTGCCACTGTGGCAGATGAAAGGGCCCTGGTCTGATCTTCGTCCCCCACTGAAGGGTCACACATGCCCCAAATCAGCATACTAAGTTTTTGATATGTGATATGCATTTTAGAATTTCCTTTAAAAAGGTTCATGTTAGTGGGTACATACATTTTTTCCTGGTTGCTCTGTTCAGCTGCTGCAGTAGAGTTTGCTATTTGAGCAACAAATGTATCTCTACACTTTTGGAGACCACAAGTAGAATCAAAGTGTTCCTGGTCTGCTCTGCCTTAGGTAGCAGGTACCCTTCCTTGCCTTTTCCTGTTTATGGTGGCTTTTTAAATAGTTTTCATCCAGTGCTACCTCACCATTCAGTCTATGCTTTCTTCTTTTGTCATTCTTCTGTTTACTCCTGTTTGAAGTCTACCTAGGTAATAGTTGGTAATAGCTCAAGTTCGCAAATATGTTCCCCACACTGTTTAGACACCTGTGTTAAACATCATTTCCTATGTGTCTGAAAACCACAGTGACTAGGGCATATGGCATTTGATCTGCAGTCCATTGTGAAAGTTTCCAGAGATCACTTACCCTTTACTGACATCATTCCTGCTAAGTTCACAGTAAGTACAGGTTCTGAAAAGTCTTAGTCATTACGTTCAGTGTATGAAAACCTCATACTCAGTTTCTTCAAATATGCCATGCCATGATGACTGACAAGAGAGCTCCTGATCGATAAAACAAAAAAAATTTTTGAACCTTTAATAATCTTGATAAGGAACACGTATCCTTCATTAGCTCAGTGATAAGAGGATGATGTGGCATTTTTTCCCCTCTGGTCCATGAACACTGAAAGAGTGACATTTCTGAGTGGACTTTACCCCTTTCAGAAGGAAGGTTTACTCATTTATAAAACAGCTCTAAACCCACAAGCACTAGTCATTGAGCTGCTGAGCCAGTGGGAGAAAGACTTCAATAAGTAAGTACTGATCTTCTAGACCTTCATCCCTTGTTTCAGGTGCCAATCATTAAAGAAATAGTTTAAAACTGTTATCCAGGTAGAAGGAAATTTGGTTGGCACTATGTAGTGCCTTCTCATTGGTTTTAGGTGACAATTCAGGAGTTTTTGCAGTTGCAGTTGGAACTAATTTTATTGAAATGTGAAAATGAAGACTTTAGAAAGCCAATATATGGGAATTTAGATATAGGAAAAAATAAGATTACAGGGTACAAAAGAAATGATCCTACTTTCAACAATCTGGATTTTGATAGTGCAAGCAGTAGGTAGTTATGGTCAAGTTTCTTTATACATAGTGAACACATGTATGGTAATAATTGCAATATTATCATACTTGTCATGTGAAAATTTAAATAAAGATTCATCATATTAGAAATAAATTCATCCAAATGTCAGTAAAGGTAAGTTCTAATACAGTCTTGACCTGACTGTAAAGTAATACAGTCTTGACCTGAACTGAAAAGTTCAATTCTTTCTGGGGTTCAATCAATTCATGGAAAGCTTGGAGACTGACTAGAGTGGGGTTCCTCGGATGTGACCTCACTAACTTTACCTTGGTAATACTCTGTAGTGGGGAGCCATCTACTCTTCTCCTTGGACTTTGGGTTTAAATTATTTATATAGAAACACATTCAATTTGTAGTAAGGAATGCTTTTGATGATAACATTAGCCTATATAACTGTATAATTCTCTCTCTCTCTCTCTCTCTCTCTATATATATATATATATATATATATATTTCCCCAAATTTGTAACCCTGATCTCTTAAGGTGACTATAACAATAGTTCATTTCTAATTTCACAATTTTGTCACTTATTGAATGCTGTTGACAAACTTGAGATTAATTCTCTCAATTATTCTTTTGAATTCACTCTGTAGTTATAGAAGAATAAGTGTGTGGGCAAAGTTACATTCATGCTATTAAATGTTTCTAGCACAGAATGAGATGTGCAAATGGATCAGAACAATTCTGTATTTTTCAAAAGTGACATTGCATTTTATCTTGGAAGATTTCATATGTACTAAATAACCATAACTAAGCAGGAGCTATTTATAACTAAATATTTTTTTAAAGTATCTGTTAAAGTATCTGTTAAGATAATGTAATTGATTACAAAAGAAAATGGATCCATTGCATCATGGCTAGGTGATAAAAAAAAACTTTTGAATGCAGAAAAAAGATAACCCCCCACACGATCCACTTGTATTCTCATATATCATCTCCTGGGACCACCTTCCAGGTTTAACAACCAAAAATGTCTACAGGTCCTGCAAATGTCTTCTGGGACAGGCAGAATAACATACCCCAAGTGGGAAATAATGAATTATGTGACTCCTCAATATTCCAAACTGGGAATGAGTTGATGAAATACTCAACATTGTGAGAGCATAAAGACAGAAAACCAAGAGATTCACCTACCTATGAAGAGATTCTACTATGAAGGACTTGTTCCATCAGAATGTGGGTGTGGACAATGTAGTCTTAGGGTGTTGATTGAAAGTCCTCTAGAGGAGAGTCTAAGATTTCAGGGAGAGCATGTGAAAGTGGGGAGCCCTCCAGTGCAGAGCAGAATTTCTGATAGAGAAAGATGGTACCCATGGGAGAAGATAGTGAAGTGCCATTAGGAAAAGCATTTGCAAGTTGTTGTGGAGAGAGCAACTTTTGGCAAGGATCATGTTTAGCCCTAACATGAAGGGTGGCAGAGCATTTTTTTTCGGGGGGGGGGGGGAGGGTATTTGAGCCACTGAAATGGTAGGCTCAGGAGTTCCCCTGGAGGCCAGTAGGAAGGCTGCTTCATCATTTTCTCATTGTGTCAGCCTCCCCACCTTGCTTTGCTTGCTTAGCTAAGAGCTTGATGGTGGAATTGTCAAAGGCAATGAAATGAAGTTCTGCTGAGCCCTTTTGAACTGTTATTAATCCCAAACCTATTTTTTCCGACTTGGCATAAAGCCCATTAGGGCACAATCGTCACTCTTGGCATGCACAGTTGATCACTAATAAAAGGGAAGGTTGAAGAGACTCTTTTAAAAGAAAGAAATACATGTATTTGCAAATTACACAAGAAGTGTGGAAGAAGGAGCTGCGAAATGTATGATCTGCAGTCAGCAAGAGGCTACTGGGGAGAGATGAAGTTTTCATCAAGTGTTAACTGAGACCCCAGACTGTGCCATGAACAGCCAAGGGAGGAGTAGTGGATGCCCACTGGCAGCCTGAATCCCACATGTAGAAGATTGGACATTGGGGATATTCCAAAGAAGGCCAGTCAGAGTTGGCCTGAGGAAAATGGCAGACAGGGTGCTGGTCCCCAGAACTGGGTATCTCTTGGGGCTTTGGGGTCCTGCAAGATTGTATTAAATGTGTGCCAGAACTCGCTTAATCTTCTCTTCAATTGTGCAGCTTCATTAATTAAACAATGCATGCCACTGATCTCTGCAAACAAACGAAATAAAACTTACATAAGTTTTAACTAAATGTTTGACTTTCATGGACCATAGAATGGGTATGTACATTTATGTTCCACCTCATGTGTTAAGATACAACAAGATAGTGGGACAGAACAATGAATGGATGAACAGAAAAATGAATTGACAAAACAAGTGACAGATTTGCCTGTGATTCAGCAAAAGCATGGATTTGAGCTCTACTATGATTTTATATACATTATCTTATGTAACTTTTTCATTATTCATCAAATATAGCTAGGCTACCTCAACTCAGGTGGGAAAAATTGAAGTGCAGATATAAACCAATTGAGTTTATTGTTTCAAATGGAGGGTTTTGGGAAAATTGACTCCAAATCTCACCTCTCTTTGTTAAGACACACTGGTGAGGACATAGCCAGAGTCTTAACTCTGTTAATTTATTACCTGGGTTAGTTTAGGATAGATGACTTGCAGGGAACATTTCCTTTTTAGATAAACTGTACTAGTCCTAACTTAGAGTTATCTTGGGATGCCAAAGTGAACAAGGGATAAATTTACCAGTTTCTTCTTATCAAGTCCCTAAAGATGACCAAACAGAAAGGAATTTAGGATTTCATTCGTGTCTCTCCCTCTCTTCCCCTTCAACTCTTAGCTACTAGGAATCTGAAAGCAAACAAATAAATAAACATGGGTCTTGAAGAGAAGCATAGATAGTGTTTAAGTGTTATCTGCAGAGTGGAAAAAAAGCCTAGACAGGAAATCAGAAGGGGAACTTAAACTAAGCCCTCAGACTAAAACCTGTGAATGTTGGAGTGTTGTTTTTCCTCTGAATTTGAGTCTCCTCATCTTAAACATAAATTATTAGAAGCCATTTCCTGATGTTGTGGTAGAGTGTATATAGACTCACTAGATAATGGGTGTGAAGCTGAAACACACTAACCCACGGCGAGTTGCCCAGTTTCTCCAGTGCTCCATTGCTCAAGAGATGGGCAGGTCTTTGGAAACCTCCCATTTGGAAGCTGAAGAAAGCTGCTTATAAGGAAGTGCGTTTTGATAAAATATTACATAAGGTACATTAATTTCCCAACTAACTTGATCCTGAGTCTGAAAGGGAACACAGTGTGAGGATTCGAATTATTCAGCTCTCTGAACTCCTGTCTGTAACCACGCTTTGCACAGGTTAGTGTGAGCTTTCTTCTCCTATTACTTTGAGGAACTAACAACTCAGTATCTATACGAAAGCACAAATATGTCACCAGAGATCAGGGGGAGATTCATCCAAGAAAGAGGGTAGGCATTGGTGGGGAATTCTGGAGCATGGCAAGTGAAGCAGGTGCACGTATGGGCAGAGTAAGAATATAGTATCCCCAGCATTGCACAGACATGCAAGTAACTGAGAAATTATAAATAAAAAGTACTGGGAACAGATTTTTAAAAATGAAAACACACACAAAATGAAAAGGCAGAAGACAGAACTGCAAGTAAAAGACAGATGAAGTGATTAAGATTTATTTCAAGGATTTTAGACTCTAACAGAAGTTTGAGTTCCACATTAAAAACACAGGTATTAAAAACACATTGATATCTAAAACTTCAGAGATAAACACTTATTCAGAGATAAATTCATTGGGAATGAGAAATGTCTTTTTATTGTAAACTACACAGAAAATCTCACAAGTCATGTTAATGTTTTCTAAACAGTTTGGGATTTGAATAGAAAAGGTAACTGTTGCTTCTTAAAATTGACGTGAGTTGGTGTGTTTCTGTACACATTCAGGACTAAAGTATTCTTGTTCATTGTTAGAGTTACTGAGTTTTCTTCTCTCGCCTTATACTGCAATAAAATACATATCCCTCCTTATGGTGGAGAGAGACCCTCCTTCCCCTCTCTGAATTTAATAAACCTTGATTTATATGTATAACTAACATCTTGTTTTCTCATTTCATTTTGAGGCCAGAGAATCTAATTGCAAAGAGACTTCAAATCTAAACTAGGAATGGAATCCTTGCAAAAATTATATTCTGCATTTTTGACTCTAGTTCACTCCCCTTTTATTTTCTTGTGATTCTAGATAAATACCACTACCATTTGCCAATGAGTAGGATGGTAGTTTTTCAAATGCCATCCTTCTCATTTGTTGAAAAGTTAATAAAACTATTTTCCTGTTCTTCAAAATTCTGTTTTCATTTACAGGGAACTAAGACAGGTATTATGTTGCTGAAGTGTCCACAGGCAGGCTGGGTAGATAAAGGCCTTCAGCTGTATTGACAAGTATAGCTAAACTACCACTTTCCTCTGTAATGACCAAAAGAGCATTCATTCAACATACATACAACTGATACTGCACATATATGGCATAATTCCTACTCTTCCGCAAAAAAGTACAATTCAGCATGTACTATTTCATTGGATAAATAGTGGACGATGCAATCCGTTGAAGCATTAGATGCATATTTTTTTAAAAAAAGTAACATAACATATAAAGTTATTACTATAACATATAACGTCTGAAAGTTGGTTTAAAACAAAGTTTGAATTCCAGGTTCACCACATCTACTTTAGGGAACTAACCTTAGAAACCTCAGATTCCCCAACTGTAAAACAGGAGGAATAACAATCTACCTAAAAGGATTTTTGTGACATCCCTGACTATCAACTGGTGAGAATGTCTATTCAGTGATAGATGTTGAAGTCATGGTTGTTTCATTTATTAGTATAAAAATCAAGCAGTAATATTCCCTTTTCTAGATTATAGAAAGTTCCAACTTGAGGTGTCATGCAGAATTACAAAAAGGAGACAATAAAATAGCATCCCGTGTCTATGGAAATATTTTTACCCTCTGACACTCAGTTTCATTAACTTTGGAAATCAAATCATCTAACTCAGGATGGCTATTAAGAGGATCAAAGATAATATATCCAAAGGGACAAGCACTGGGCCAGGTTCATTACAAAGTCTTCAGTGTCTATAATATTAACTATTATCCTTCCCTCATTGCTAATACCAGAAAAGTCATTCTTATCACAGACTCCCACCAATTAGCAGAGCAAGGCAATTTGATTTTTCTCAAATGAAAATTTGAGGATTTGACAATGATTGGTTGCTGATGGGTTTCTATTTGTATCAAGAAAAAATCCAGGTACTCTCCAGTTTCTTCCTGTATAAGCCAGGAACTCCTTCAGCATTGTCGATGCTCAGCTATACATTGTATATTACACTTTTGCTTTTGTGGTTAAATTTATTTGTTCTATTAGATTTAGAAAACCCAGGAAGCTCCATCATGTCGGGGAAGCCCACGCTTCACTACTTCAATGGCCGAGGCAGAATGGAGTGCATCCGCTGGCTTCTGGCTGCAGCGGGAGTGGAGGTAGGTTCTGAGTGAGGCCAGTGAAGACTGTATTTAAAATTTACTGTATTTAAGTAATTTTCTCACATAACTAGGAGGTTTTTGTCTCCTAAATGAGCTCTGAAGATTTTTGGTTTTACAAAGTTATCAGTTGTTAAGTGATTAAAGATTTGACCTAAATACTATTGAATTTCTTCTTTGCAAAGAGCAGAAACAATAGAAAATAAATTTAGGAAGCAATGTGTGAGCCTCATGTTTTTTTGGATTTGAAAAGACTAGTTTCAGGTTTTACATTTATAAAACAATTGGAAATATGAACATTGAATAGTCCATGGAGTTAAAAAATTATTGTTGTTGTGACTATTTCAAAAGTTCCTATACTTTAATGATATATTTTATAATATTTGTAATAAAATATATGACCTTTGGTATTTTCAAAAATGATGATAGAGAGTATGGTAGGACATTGACTCGATAGAAGATTAACTTTTAATTAACTGTTACTGAAGCTGAATGATGTGCACAAGAAGGATCTTAAAGGTTTTGTTTTATTTTAAATGCATGCTAAATATTTTCATAAGATAAAGGAAAAGTAGTAATATTCTAAACAGTGACATGCTAATCAAAATAAGTTATAAAGAAAAATATTAATAGAAAAAAGAAAACAAATAATTGAAAGCAAAGCAATATCTGATATAGGGAGAGAGGAACAGATTGTACCAAGTTGCCTATGAAAGGTGCAACCCACCTACTCAACAATGTTTTTTTCCAAAACATGGAAATGCATGGATGAACAAAACAGACAGCCTCATCCAAAGCATTTTACAGTGTTAAACTTTTCCTGTAGAAGACTTAACCCTGTGGGACTCTGTTGAATGCTGCCCTCTATAGGTGACACTGAAAGAACACTTCTGAATCTAGCCAAGATCCCAGCAAATCTTGAGGGCTTTTCAGGTAAAAAATCATGGACAAATTTGTGGAAGCTTGTCCCTCAATGTAAACAGTAAAGGAGGGTTTTAGGTGAGGTTTTATCTGTGAGGAGACCTCTACTGTGCTTCCTTCAGATTTATAATTCATGTTGATTCTATCCTTGGTATTCTACTTTCCCAAATACTTCATGAGGACATGGACTCTAGTTTGGCCCTTTTTCAAATGCATGAAGAAAAAAGAAAACCAACAACAAAATAGTAAATTTCCTAATTGTTTTCTATTAGCCAACAACTTCTTTTGCTATAATCTGACTATGGCTATGGGGTTCAGGGATGTGTTCAGAACTCCTAGGAAGGGTGAGTACGACATAGTAGGGTTAAGTTGAGGTGACACTGACTACATCTGGGCTCACCTTCTCCATTGAAGCTAGATGGAAAATGGTGGTGGTGCAAAGATTTACAGAGGTTCTTGGTGAGAATCTCTGAGGTTTCTGTGCTCAAAGGCTGATTCCCTACATGCTCTCCCTCTCCATTAGGCTCAGGCAACATCATACGAACCACCCATCTGACCAGGTCTTTCTACCATCATGACCACACATCTTCCCGATGTTTCTCTTGAACTGGGCACGTAGGGGTTGCTGCACGTCTCACTGTCTCACCCTGTGGGGTCACTTGTCCACAATAGCTGTTCAACTGACCAAGTTAGAAACCTCTATTGCACAAGTATTTGACAATCAAAAACTTCTTTAATCTATAATGGCTACTGCAAACATTACTTCAGTTAGTTATTTGGTTTTGTGAGCTAGGTCTGTCATAAATTTTTAAAAACATTCTGATATTCTATTTAAGAATATGTGTTACCTCAACTTTGTAGATGAGTAAGCTAAGTCTTGGAGATAGTAAATCATTAAATCCAGATATCAGAGCTATTATGATGCAGAGCCCAGCTCTCAAGCAATTCATATCACCAAAATCCATTATCTTTATTACCCACATTGAAAAACTATATCTTAAAGTTTATTTTTTATTTATTTTTATTTTTTGGAGAAAAAATCAAAACATCCCCTCAACCCTCCCACTCAAAACCTGCAAGAATGAACCTGCAAAAATGAAGAGTTACCTTTGCAACCTGTTCTCTTTTCCTATTGAGTCTAATTTAAATACCTGAATGACCGTAGTCACACCTCTATGTGTATCCTGCTAAATCCAGAAATTTTGCCTCCTCTGCATCAGGCATCAGACATTCAAGGCTCAAGTTTTTGAAATACAGTATGAAATAATAAAAACAATACAACTCATGAATTATTTCTGTTTTGTAGTTTGACGAGAAATTTATTGAAACTCCAGAATACTTGCAAAAGATAAAGACCGGTAAGATCAAGTTCCTCAGATTCCTTTGAAGAGAGAATGTATTAAAAGTCAAAATTAGAAGTTTTAACATCAGACAATGCTTGTGTGTGTGTGTGTGTGTGTGTGTGTGTGGTGATAGCTGGGGATGGAGGAAAGGGGAAAAGTGGTTCAAAGGTAACAAATGAGATTCCTTGAGTGAGTCTTTCAGGCAACTCAGAGCTGTGAAGATTAGAACTCTCAGATATTTGCTAATAAAACATTTTGGAGCAATGGGAATGTCTTCTCTTTGCTGTCTCTTGTTTTTCTATACTACAATAGATCTGTCGGTGATCTCAAAAAAGGCTCCCAATTAAGAATAGCAAAAACGGTAAAAAGACTCCCAATGAAGGATAGCAGAACAGTGAAAAGACTACACACTCAACTCACAGCAAATACTACAAGAATATGTTGACTGGGTTGGAAGGTCAAGTAGTGTAAGGATGTAGTTATAGAAGAAGGCCAGAAACAGCAGATTCAGGATCCAGGGCACATACTATCCAATGGTGGACTTGAAAAGCACACAAAATGACCTTTTTAAGTAAAGTTGCCAGGACTGCCTTATTGCCAGGCCTAATAGAATCTTACTTTGGAAAACTTCCCCATCCAGTGGCATCTGACCTTGGCCCTATTGTAGCTTCTCTCAAGGACTGCTGAAATTATCTATGAGGATGAATCAAAAGCAAAAACACAGAGAGCGACTATGTATCTGAATGAGAATTAACAAGGTCAGTGAGGTAACAGGTTAACACTGAACAGGAAGATTATTTTCAAAAAAGATTAAAAATTAAGAGCAAATACAATTTCCACTCAAAGCTACCTAGCAATTTAAAAATACTGTCCAGAATTTCAATTACTCCAATGCATATTTTTTTTCTAAAAGAGTATGATTCATAAAATATTTCACTCTACTTCTTTTCTTCTTTCAAAAGATGGGAGTTTGTTATTCCAGCAAGTGCCCATGGTGGAAATTGATGGGATGAAGCTGGTTCAGACTAGAGCCATTCTCAACTACATTGCCAGCAAATACAACCTCTATGGGAAAGACCTCAAGGAGAGAGCCCTGTACGGTATTTTTTGATTGTTTGTTGTTTTGCTATCAATTAACTGGTTAAAGTTTAGGTTCTTATTGCACAAATCAATGGCAGGGGTATCACAGTACCAACATACAGGCCTAGGATGTAAAGATAAGCCTCTATAGCAGAGACCACCAAGGAGAAGGGGTTTCTGTTGGTGTAGAAACAAGCAAGTGGGATGACACCAGAGGATGTAGTTCACACTCACAGCAAATGACAGAGGTTTCAGGTCCTGACACATCCTGCACCCAGGAAGGTGATGGAATAATGAGTCCAGATGATCAGACATTGGAAACTGGACAACAGCCAACAAGCAGAGACCTGTGACACAGTACTGTCTCTCTGCCTGATGAGGCTGGGAAAAAAATGGGTCTGAGGAGTTGATTCTCAGGTTCCAGAGTTACAAGAATCGTGATCAGGACCTGAATTTATTTGTCATTTTAAAGAACTGGGCACTTGACAAGCATTACCAAAGACTGATGCCCAAGATTAATGCTGATACAGAACAGAAGTATCTAGGTTTATTGGCTACTAGCAGGAGAGATCCTGTGTTTTGAGATCTCATGGTTGAAGTAAAAATCATGGACAGTATTGTTGACAATTACTCAAATGTTAAATGTAGTATTACCATATACTTCAGTTTTCACTGCAAAGTGCATACTCAGGAGAATTAAAAATATAACTACACTATAACTTCTATACAAAAGTTCATAACAGCATTATTAATGATGTCAAAAAATTTCAACAGAAATATCAATCAACTGGTAAGTAGGGTTGTGTCCATACACTGGAATATATTTTACCACTAAAATTGAAGGATTGATGCACATTATGTGGGAAAACCTCTAAAACACTATATTACACAAAAGGCATGTATTTTATGATTTTAGTTTTCCAGCAATTCATAGCTATAAAGACAAAGCAAAGTCTAGTTGTTGTAAATGACTAAAAGGAAGACTACGGAATGGCATCTAAAGCATTCTGAAATCTTTTAAGTATGCCGAGAATTCTGGAAGTATAGTGTGGTGAAGGTAGAAAATCCTGGGACTTTACCAAAAGATCACAGATTTGCAAACTTCAGAGTTCCATGACATCATTTTATGGGACTATATGTACACAAAGCCTTCATGTAATAAATTCTTACAAAGGGGTAATAAAACTCTTACAAATAGGAGCCCAGCTTAGAACAACAGCAACATGCTCTTAGGTTATCAGTTTAGAATTGTATTGAAAAGCACTAAATTCAGAGCATATTTTAGTTGGAGAATTAAAATGACAACAGGGTCACTTATATAGAGTATGGGGGGAATCTTCTTTTTTTATTCTCTTAATTTTTAATATTTTTATTTTGTAATTATCATACAACATCGGTCATGTTTGCATGGTTGTATTGTACGCCATAATCCCCACCACATTTCCTCCCCCATTCCCTTCCTTCCTCCCTCTGGTCACTCCAACTCTTCTCCCTACAAATTGTTGGTCTGAGTTTGGCCCACGGACTTTTTTCTTTTTTGTTTTCAAACTATGTCCTTATGTCTTTTTTTCTCCCTGGGTGCAGACTTGCCCTCCTGGACAGCAACAGATGAGGCTGCTCAGATCTCCAGGAGTAACTGATTCCTATAGGCTGAGCACGTTGGCAACTTGTAGAGGAGATGTGGAACACTTCTCCGGGATCATTTCTGGTGTCTGTCAACTGTTGCTGGTTCTGTGTCTTGTGGGTTTGGGACTGTAACTCTCAGATGAAAGCAGTGAGATATTTGCTGCTGCGGCAGACTTCCTGAGGTGGTTCGTCGAACACCCCTCCTCACTCTTGTCAGCAGTTCTACCATGGGGCCATGGTCACTTGTTGGCTTTCTTCTGGGAACCATATTCTATGAGAGTAACTGTCACCTGGCTAGTGTGACAGGATGAAAGAGGGAAAGACAGTGACTTTGCAGGACCCCCTCTGAGATAGCTCAGCAGCAAGTCACAGGAACCCCGATAAGCATGCCCCCAGAGCCAACCACAGCAGAGTGGGCAATCTGAAGCACAGTATCAGTGGTGACTTGCAGGATACCAGCCATTTCCAAACGTCTATGAGTCTGGACAGGTCACCCATGTCCTCTGTCCCTATAATCTGGGTTGTACATATCTTTTTTTAAGAATTTATTTATTCTTATTGTGTACATATATATATACACACATATACATTTTGTGTATACATATACATTTGTGTGTCTACATATATGTGTGTGTGTGTATAAATATATATATTTACTTTATTGTATTCCCCAATGAAGGGGTCTCCAAGAACCATAGCACTGCAAACCATCTTCTTGATCTTTACTGCTCTTCCTTTCCTTTATTTCACCCTCCCCACCTCTTGCTGTATGTTTTAGTTCTGTTGCCAAATTATTAGTTTTGACTTTTTCTTGAACTTTTTTTTGTTTGCCCTATATCGTACCTATAAGTGAGACAATCTGGTTTTTGCTTATTTCTGGTTTACTTCTGCTAGCTTGATTCCTTCTAGTTTCATCCCTGTTACCACGGATGCATATAATTTATCTTTTTTTTGATTGCAGAATAATATTCCATTGTGTACAAATAATACCACTTCTTGATCCATCCATATGTGTTGGGACACTTCGGTTGCTTCCATATTCTGGCTATTGTAAATAGTGCAGCAATAGATATTCAAACACAAGTGTCCTTTTGAATTACTGCTTTGGTATCCTTTGGGTAGTGAAATTGCTGGATCAATTGGTGATTCCTTTTTCAATAGTTTGAGTGTCCTCCTCAGGCCTTCCATAATGGCTGGACCAGTTGCATTCCCACCAGAAGTGTAAGAGTATTCTTTTTTCTCTGCATCCATGCTAGCACTAGACACAACTTTTAGACAGTCTATCTCAATGTCATGTTCTAGAAAGAAATGTGATGTGTAAAAAGAAATTACTCAATAATTTGTTTTTAAAAATGCAACCAAATGGAGGTGAAATGTTTTGTCAGCTCCAGATGCCTATTCTTTTACATGTTTAATTTTTAAGTCAGAGACAGGAGACGTTTGATAGTTTAGACATTCTTTTTTCTTTTAGGATTGACATGTATGGAGAAGGTGTGTTTGATTTGAGTGAAATGATATTGACTTTGCCATTATGCCCACCGGACCAAAAAGATGCCAAGATCGCCCTGATCAAAGAGAGGGCAACAAATCGCTACCTGCCTGCCTTTGAGAAGGTAAGGGGGCCTCCCTGAATCCTGCATTTCAAGGTATTTTATGAAAATTGAACATGAAGATTTGTACCAGTTTTACTGAGGTGAAATTTTTTAGCAAAACTTTAACTTATAGGCCCCATAGTATGTGAGGGATTGTAGAACCACATTCTATGAGAAAGAGTTGAAGAACTGCTCAGGTCTGGCATCTAAATGGGCCTAGTTGGTGTAACAGGTTGGGGGGGGGGGTGAAGTAGGTTTACTATTCAGTGGAAACACCTGGTCAGCATTAGAGCTTGGGCTGGGAAGGCTCTGAGAACCACAGAGATTGGAGCAGTTCCTACAGGGCAAAGTGCTGGGCTTTATGTGACATGGGCGGGACCCAGGTGTAATCAGTTTCAGCAAAGTGGTCAGGGAGAGTGAGACCAGCTCCCATCAGGAGATTGTGGTGGCATTTCAGAGATTGATAGCATGTATCTAACAAAACTGGAGATGGTGGCATGGAGAGAAAGACAGATAAAAAGATGTTAAGATGCTCATTAAAATGTATATATTACATCATGACTGGTTGTTATTCTTTACCAATAACTGTTCAGACCTCTCTATACTTATCTACACTGCGATGGTGTTTACCAAGCTATTATCGATAGTTGGTGGTGCCATGTATTTGCTTTTCTTTTTTCACATGATTCCATATTTCTTCAATATTTTTACTACAGATCACATTTTCTTCAATATTTATTCTCAAAATCCATACATACATAGTTGAAAGAGATGTGCAATGAACTTTACATACTCACCACCTAGATGCTGAAATGAATATAATAACATGGTCATATTTACTTGTATGTGTCTTGTCCATTCAGCACTCCTCCAGGGAAACATTATTCTTTCCTGCATTTCAAAGTAAGTTGGAGACAGCTGTGCAGTCATCCTAGATAATTCTGCAAACAAGTTACATGTTTCCACCAACAATATTGAAGCACTTGCCAGTTAAGAGTCAGAATCTATAATGAAAGAGATGGTGAAATGATTTCACCCAGGTCTAGTTCAGGTCCCAGAGAGACAGGAAATGTGGAAAGGAGACCACAGTGTCCACTCTGAATCATTCTGCTCAGGTTTGAAGAGGGCTGCTTGAGGTGGAATTGCAGCTTAGAGATGAGAGAGCAGAGAACAGAGCCCCATCCTGAAAGCTCAGGGCTGCTGAGCGTCCATGGCATGATGTACATGCTCAGGTTCCTGGAGCAAAATTTGGCAGCCATTGAGTTAAAGGTCTAGGAAAACTAAAACTTATCCTTAAGAGGTAAACAAATGTTTGACCTTCAGAAGCAAATGTAATAAACACTCCACTTGGAGGACTCTAGTATCTTAGAAAACAACCAATTCAAACAGGTCAAGGATAAAATACCAGGGAAAGTGTTGCTGGGTAGAAGCTCAACTGACTCTCAAGTAAGAGAGTCAGTAATGTGGGAGGGACAAACACATGGAAGCTTGAGCTATCATTGATGAGAGATGATGGATAGCAAAGAACACTGTATCACTGGGCCAGGTGTTAAGCATGTCTGAGGCTTCACAGCCTAACACAGAGGCAGCAGTTGGGCATGTGAGGTTGCAGAGGAGGACCAGTCCTGAGTTCATGATCTGATTCCCCAATTCATCAGGTGTTGAAGAGCCACGGACAGAACTACATGGTTGGCAATGCACTCACCAGGATTGACATTCACGTGGTTGAACTTCTCTACTACATCGAAGAGTTTGACTCCAACCTTCTGGCCAACTTCCCACTGCTGAAGGTGATGTCCCCCATTGTTCTCACAGGGGAAGGTCCACATCTCCCATCTTGGAATCCAAGGTTTAGCATTAGGCCTAGTGATCAAAGCTCCCATTATTGTCCTGGCCTTCACTCTGGCCCAGCTTCAAAGTCTGCTCTTAGTTCCTGATCTAAGACATGAAAAGATTCATATTTTGCTGAAGAAATTTGAGATGGACACTCACTCAGGAAGAATGATCTGGGTTTTACAAGAAGGGCCCAGAATGTCTCTTTTTCTGTAGTCCCTGTTTCAGGAGGGTTCCTGTCCTGGTTGCTCTAGGGTCCCCTTTGTCCCAACGGTGTGCTTGTGTTTCCACCTGAGACTGTGTGTGCCAGATTCCTTCCCTCGGCTCCTGCTCCCTTCAGATGCTGTGGTCTCTCTCACAGTCTCCCTCTTCCCTGTTTCTTTTATGGGGCACATTGATATCAAAGGATCCTTTTCTATTTCTGTGTTTGGTTCCAGCCTAGTTTTTTCTAGCATCATTATTCCTATAGAGACTTTATCTGTGTGGATTCTAACTGGAACACTACTCTTCCTGTACACAAGAGGAAGTGTCCATATGGTTTCTGTGTGGGGAACGGGTAGGGAAAGTGAAGACATGAACTGAATAGTCTGAACCAAGCCATTGTGTGAACATGGCACTGGCCTGTTGTTTCCCTCAGATCTTTCTCTTCACTGGTGTGTGCTCCCCAGCCTTCTGGTGGAGCTGATGGAGGTCACTCAGTTGGTCAATTGGTGTAACAGACTCAGAGATCCTAGGCTGTTCTCATGATGGGCAGGAGCACAGCTCCAACCTAAGGCTGTGCTCTTGTGCATTGCAGGCCCTGAAAGCCAGAGTCAGCAGCCTCCCGAATGTGAAGAAGTTTCTGCAGCCTGGGAGTCAGAGGAAGCCTCCCTTGACTGAGGAAGCTTTACAAGAAGCAAAGAGGATTTTCAATATCAAATAAAGCTGGCAATGAACTCTCTGAGCACCAATATTCTGGAGATTTCCAATAATGAAGAGCCTTGTCTACTGTAGACTCTGGCTATTGTGAGACTAATAATGCTTATTTGTCACTAAAGTTTTAGTGATAGATAATAAACTACATTGAACAGATTTGGATATATTTCACTCTTTTTCATGAAGATCAAATATCAAACCATACTTTCAAATTTTTCTGTACTGCCTTTCTTAGAATTCAACATTAACTGAAGAGGTGAAATGGAGATTTGGTCGTCTTTTTGATTTTTTCCAGATATTGTCATAGTACATATGCAAGTAGTCTATGGAACAAACAAATGTATTATCTCTTACTTCTGGAATCAATTCCTATATGAGTGAATGGAGGCTTCTCCACATCAACATGCAGCATCAGCATTCTTGGACACCACCAGGGTGTTTGAGAATTCAAGTCAATTCTGTTCAGTTCTGGCACTATCTCTCTGAGAGAGTAGTCTCCATAGGTGAAATGTTTACATTCCCAAGACTGCCATTCCCTCATGTGTCATTCTCTAGACCACATTATTATATCTGTTTTCGATCAACTGGCTGTAGATCAGAGGTTCCCGTACCCACTTTTCATGTTTGATTAATTTTGCTAGAATAAATCATGCACCTAAGGAAACCCATTTAATTACTAGGCCATCAAAGGCTTTGGATGTCCTCATGGGCCCCATGTCTGGTGTTTAATGGAGGTATCGCTACATAGGCCAAGACTAACTAACTCATTCAACCATTAGCCTTTAAATTAAATTAAACTCAACTTGTCTCTCTCTTCTCTACATGGAAGTCTTGAGTGCAAGGAAAAATTAGCCCCATATTCATGCTGGTTTTACTGGTAACCAGTTCCCATTCTGAGGAGTTTTCCAAAAGTTGTCATCATTAGCCTAACTTGATAAAGACAACATTACTATTCTCAACACAGCAAATCCCAAGACTCAGAAATATGAGTTAAGTCTATAATGTGGTAAGTTATGACAAAACCAAATATTTAAGAGAAATATATACTGACCATCTGAATGATCAAGTAGATTGTTCTAATTAGTCTAGTCACAGTCTTGCATGTAGAAATTCATTTCTGACATTCTCAGAATTTTTTAGAAATATGCATTTCTGTGTCATGACCGAAAGGAATTCCTTATTTTTTCTCTGAGAGATATTTTTCTCTAAAATAAAAAATTTTGTCTTATGCATTAATGAAGATATACTATGTCTACTACAGACTGTCTAGTGTCCAAGGACATGGGGACTCAATCAGAAGAACAGATTCAACTCTGCTCTCGGTAACCATGCTGTCCCTAGAGCCATGGTCACCATATGTACCACTACTCTGGGGTGGAGGGGCACCAGACATAGCCATCCTCTCAGCATCCCACTGTCTCTCAGACAGGTCTACCAAATACAGATGGTGGACAAGGATTGCACAGCAATGGAGACATGTGAAGTAATTGTTCCTCTGTCTTGTTAGTGGGTCAGAAAGACTGGTTTAGAAGTGAATTCTATCTTAGCCACAATGTACCAGGAAGTTAACGCTGTCCTAGACTTTACCACACTGAGTCCTCTCTTCCAGGGTTGAAACCCCAGTTGATATGCCTGGGATGGAGTGGACAGACACACAGGGCTCCCTGATTGAGGATTCACTTTATTCTAGTCGGTTCTCTAGTTATAACCAGGCCAATTTTCTGCAGAAACTGAGCATCACTGCCCTTCTTTAGTTCCTTTGGTGATTCCCACAGCCTGCATGGATGTCTCCTCACAATCCTTGTCATGCATCATCTCCATACCTAGCCCAGATCTGGACCCAGCAGAGCCCCTCATTCTCCACCTGGTACATTTGCTACCTCACCTGGATACACAGAACTCCTCATTGTGTTGCTTCCTTGATATACTGGGCTGTCTCTCCTCCCTTGAAACATAGTAAATCTGTACTAACCGAAAGGTCATAGTGTTTCCTTAATGATTCTGTGAGGTCCATTGCACAGCATGGACCTGTATGTCCCATGTTTGTCATAAGTGGTAATAACACCAACATAGCTCCATGTAAACCTTGATGATATAATGATCTAAGACTTGGTTTTGAGAATTTCTCACATTGGTACTATACTCTCATCTGCCTGACATCTGCATTTAATCACCCATTTCTTCAAAAGATATTCATTAATGTCATTTAAACAAAGTACATGAAATGGGCCTGGATTCCAGTGCAAATGTAACACCTGAAAATATGCCTTTTGCTTATTGAGTGTTAATCACAACAGCCAAGAAGTAGAAACAACCTGTGCTCATCAACTGACAAATGGATAAAGGTGTGGTATATATACACAATGAAATACCATTCAGCCATAAAAAGAAGAAATCCTGTCATCTGCACATGGATGGACCTAAAGCTATTATGTTCAAGAAAGAATCCAGACAGTAAAAGGCAAGCAGTGTATGATTTCACTCACATGTGATAGAGAAAACAAATTAGAGGAACTGAATAAAACAAAACTAAACATGTGGACTATGGGGTTTATACAGTTACCATTAAGGGAGAGAGACATGTAAGTGGGACAAAAGTAGAATGGTTATGGAATAAGATAGAACTGGATGTTCAGAATGAACTTGTAAACAACCAAATCTGGTTTTGCTTGTTAACTAGAAAGCAAAACACTCAACCAGGAGAATGTCTTTTCACATTGGTGGCCTTACTGGAGTCAATGGAATCTGCACCCTGTAAAGTTGTCTTCCCAAAGAGTGGCAGTGCAGGGAACTGAAGGGGTATAGGGTGTGAGGTAGTGGAAGACCCCTCATTCCTAGGTTCCAGCAGGTGCCTGGCAACGTAGGTGACATGAATCACAGCGTTGGGCTTTCTCAGCAGAGATGCTTCTCAGGGTCATCGCCCAGCAAGGTCAGCAGTTACTTGTACTCATATCACTGTCAACCTCGGAGACATGGAGGATTTTTGCTAGAGATGCAACAATCAGTTTTCAAGGTTCCCCGGAAAGTAGTTGGAGAAAACACATTCGTTGTAAAATGAAAGTTAATCACAAGGACGGGATGAAGGATAAGAGAGAACAAAGAGTGGTTAGAATTTGACTCTGCTTCTTCTACTTCTCTAAAACAAGTTTAATCTACAGGTTGGCACACTACAAACTTAATGTAGTATGTATGTTGTATATACTGTAACTTGGTATAAGATATAATGGTATAAGATATAATCTTACAAATGCAATGCTCTTCAATTAAAACAACAACAAAAAAAATCTTATGAGACAACTGGGAATATTTGGATGTTAAGTATTAAGTCAGAAATGAGAATGTTCACTGTTATATTTGAATAGTACCCTATATCAAAAGTATTTACATTGCAAAGAAACATACCTTCAAATATACAAAGATGCATACATACAATGTTATTTATCACAGCATTGCTATTAATTCCAAAATGTTGGAAAGAACCTAAATGCCCATATATAACACAGTGGTTGTATAAATTCTGATGCATAGAGTAGTTATAAAAATGATCAAAATCTTAGTGACTTTTGATGGAGATAATTTCCAGGATTTATCATTAAATGGAAATAGAGTTTCAAGAGTGTCCCAGATGAGGTTACAAGAAAGTTCATAAACATGCGTCTGCTCAGCTGGGCAAATACGAAGTTAGTAGGTATTAGTTAGAAGCTGAGATTGCTCTACAGGGGGTACATGGGAAAATGATGAAGTGAAGAGGGGGAGCTGAGGGAGGGGTGGATTAGAGGGGCCAGGAGGGATGAGGAGCATAGCAATTCTCTGTGGCACTTTCTCATGTAACTGGGCTGTTAGAACCATGGAAAAGTTGATATTCCAGAAAACTAAGGAGCTAATGAAAAATAACCAGGAAGGGAGAAACCCGAAACAGAACTCAAACACAAACAAATATTTAGGGTGTTGTTGTTTCTAGTTTCTATTTAATCAAATGATAGAGCAAAAAGGAAAGAACTAACCTGAATAACTTTGGGAAATCATGATGTTGACTGACTACTGTAAGGCTTAAATAAAAAAGAAATGTAAAGATAAAAAGAAAGATAAACTGAAATAAGAACTTATTTCAGTTTTGCAAGAAAAGATGAGGGCATGGATACATTGATGACATAGGCAGTTGGATTTAGCTGTTAATTTTTGAAATTGGATGAAGAGTACAAGGAGTATGATTATGACTTTGTGCCTGCTAATAATTTCCATTATAAAGTATGATGATGTATAATGTCAAAATACAAATGTAATTAGAGTAAGATGCAACTAGAAGTATGGAAAGGAAAAGATTCTAACAAACCGCCTGTTAAACATATAATACAAAAACATGTAATATACGTTTTATAATAATAAAAAACATGTAATATACACATTCAGCAATGGTTTTATTTAGTACCTGTGTGCTAGGTCCTGGTATACACGCCTGGACAAGACAGACATGTCCCGCACCTCCCGCACAGACATGTCAGGCAGCTTCCTTCATGTGAGGTTATGTATAAATAAATCAAAGGAGTGGAGACCTCTAGGAAGACATCCAAGCATTTAGTGTTAAAACTTCACAACCTCTATGGAAATCAATTCGCAGAAATTTGTCCTATAGAAGTGTCACTGAGAAAAAGACTTCTCAGGATAGATTGAAGGATTCAGATCTGAGAATTTTCCTGGAAAGAGTCATGGAAAACTCAGGAAGTTCATGCCTCCAGTGAGAGCAGTAGAGAGTCTCAAGTTAAGTGACATCCTGCAAAGGATATTTCTAGTTATTTCTCTTCTCATAACCATTTGTCACCTAAGCCTTGCAATAGTAATTTCTTGGTGCTTTATCAGTGGAACTTTTGCCTATGGTTTCTAAGTTGAATGCAAAAACAAATACACAAAATATCCACATGTAGCCATTCCAGATTGTTTTCTCTTTATAACCAATAAGCTATGTTTAGTGTTAGTCAGTTTTCAGATTTAGGCTTCAGGGATGTGTTCAGAGCTCTAGAGCAGGGTGAGTCCAGCACAGGTGGATGAAGCCTAGGTGATGCCAAGAGCATCCCAGTCTTCCTCTTCAGCAACACAGCTTGAATGAAGAAGGCGAATGATCAAGGAATTACCAGAGTTTCTTGATGAGGAATAGTGGTTAATCTGTGCTCAAAGACTGATTCTCACAGTCTTGTTCATCTTCATCAGTCTGACAAGTAGCATCACACTAGCCACCTCCATCCCACTTTGGCTACCCTGCCACTTTGTAATCTCTGCACACACCTCACTATCTGTATATTCTAACCTTCTAGATTCATATGTGCACAGTAAATTGTTATACTAAACAAGTAAGAAATAGAATAATTTCCAAATTTCTTCCATTAAGACCCCTGTAAAATATAAAACGGATAGGAGTGGCAATTTATAATAGAGATGACCCAATGGTAGTACATTATATTAGATGATCACTCGCCCCTATCAGGACACTATCCTGTCCTGGGGGACAGATTTTCCTGAGATGTTATAATTCCATAGCTAGAAGAACTTCCCAGTTCCCTCTTTTAATGATATTCCCTCCTGTTCAAGTTCCTACCAACAGCAGAGACAGAAATGTTGTGGAAGTGAAATGAACCTGTAAGCACAGTCACTTCTGCCACCTCTACTATTTCTTGATGGATCTAATCTAAACATCTAAATAGCCATGTCATACTACCCAATGTTCCCTACCAAACTTGGAAATCTTATCTTGGTGTCAGGTGACAGACAAGGCTATTAAAGACCAAAGTTCTATAATGTTTGCAATGAAATAATATTTACTGTCTGATTTGCAGTTTGAAAAGGAACTATAGAATCCCCAGTAGACCTGAAAAAATTAAAAAGTAAGAACAACTACCTAAATTCCTTTTATGGGAGTATCTAGCCAGACTCATAAGTTGAGGTTTTAACACCAGGCATTATCATTATATGAATATGGTAGTAGTTAAGGGTGATTGGACAGGAGACAGGGATCAAAAGTTAAGAGTGGGGTACTTGAAATCTTAGAGTTCAGTCAAGAATGGGAAAATCTAGAACTCCTTGATTATTTCCTAAAGGGTCTTTTCCAAAGTGCTAGGAAATGCCCCTCTTTGCATTCTCCTGCTTTTCTGTACCATGAGTGAAAGTATCTGAATTCAGGGTCCCAGGTATCCCTCCTACCCAAATACAGTGACCTACATGCACTAGAGTGAAAAGAGAGAGAACAGATCCAGCATATACTTGAGCTCTTTTCTCCCACAGGTTGTTACTAGATAATAGTATGTTAGCAACAATGCAGACTTTGAAGAGTAGAGAGAGCTGTACTCTACACTTATTCTCTCAAAACCTGCCTTACCTGTGAGGCTATCATGAGACTTATTTGGGAACTGCCATTTGAAAGGACACCTCCTATTGCAGCCTCCAACTTCTAAAATATATGTGAAGATAAATCACCAAAAATGACAAAAAGACCAATCATGCATCTAGAGGAGAAATCGAAAGATAAATGAATTAATTGATTGAAATGTAAGTGCTACATTAATAAGACAAAGAAAGAGTATAGAAAGGTGAAAACAAGTATATCCGATCAAAGCATTACCAGACAATTTAGTTTATAATTTAATTTGTAATTTCAATATAATTTTGTTATAACCATAATTATCACTTAACATAATGTGATCATTAACATTTTATATTTTGCCTTTTTCAAAAGATGGGAGTTTGTTGTTCCAGTTTGTTGTTCCTCATAGTGGAGATTGATGGGATGAAGTTGATCCAGACCAAAGCCATCCTCAACTACATTGCCAACAAATACAACCTCTGCGGAAAAGACCTCAAAGAGAGAGCACTGCACAGTATTTTTTTTTTAGTTGCTTCATCAGTGCTTAATAGGAACAATTTAGGTCCTCCTCAAGTGAAAATGACCATGAGGTGGGATGGTGACCATAACATTACAAGAATGAGAGACATAGAATGATGCGCAGTAGTATAGAGAACTATGGAAATGAGGGATTCCAAAGCAAGTAGGATGGAACCAAGCAAATAGGATGATGTAAGACAATGTAGTCCAAAGAGATAGCAACAAGTGACCCAAGTTTCTAAAGACTGATTAATCATGCAGCCAGGATTGGATGAACAATTCATACCCGAGACACTATGGCCTTCAGAAGCTGGATCTTAGTCAACAGATAAAGACAGGGACAAAGACTCTGCGTGTTTACAAGGAAATGGAAGAAAAAGAACTGATTCTCCAATTCCAGCAATGGCAAGAATGATGACCCGGCGTAACTTCATAGCTAGTTATATGCATTGACTGTATGAAAAGGCTTAGTAAAGGGTGTTAAAATCAAGAGACTGAGTTTACATTGAGCACTTGGATACAAGAATGAAGTAGCTCTATACAACTCCTTTTGTAAGTGAGCCACATGGTTGAGTTTAATTCAAGTTCAATTCAAGGGTATTGGTAATTACTCCAAAATTTAAACATGTGTATGAATCAATAGTCTACCACTAGGTGAATATCCAAAAGGTTAAAAATTGCATCCATCTGTACCTGCCCTGATCAGCAGGCGCCCGCAGCTGCTGGTGAACCTAGGCCAGCGGCTGTACCCACTCAGAACCATACAGCACCCACTGGGCCCCTCTGCTGCCAATCTGGCAGGTAAGGGGGACACAGGGGCCCTTGGACCTGACCGGTGCACAGGCAAGACTGGATCCATCCTTGATCCAGGAATAGGGCTGGGGGTGAGGATGACACCCTTGCTGCTTCACCCTCACTCCACTTAGCTCACAGGAGGACAAATAACATAAATATGCACACAGCAACAGAGAATGGATGAGGGGCCAGAAAAGAGCCTGAGCATACACGTGCGTAGGACACAGAACAAGGATCATTCAGAAAGA